>PVLC010001324.1:36453-148140 GCA_004027655.1 Graphiurus murinus | reverse complement strand
TCCCTCCCTCCCTCCCTCCCTCCCTCCCTCCCTCCCTTGTGTTAGAGATTGAACCTCAGTAGCTGGGCAAGTGCTCTACCCCTGAGCTACCTTCCCAGCCCCATCAACCTTTTAATGTGATTGCCTCCCCCATAACCCTGCCCTGTTTTTTCTTTATTTAGGGGAGGGGGATTTTTTTTCTGTTCTTGAACCCAAGGGCATTGTATCTCTGAGCTACACCCCTGGTCCTATTTTATTTTATTTTTAAACAGGGTCTTGCTAAGTTTCTAAGGCTGGCCTCAAACCTGGACTCCTCTTATCTCAGACTCTCAAGTACCGGGATAAGAGTGTCCCACCGTACCTGGCTTTTTTTCTGTTCTCATATGTAGATGATCTAACTGCTGTGTGATATTTTCACTAAAAATAAAATTAAAAAAAAAAAAAGGATAAAAAATAGGCCTGGGGGTGTAGCTCAGAGGTACAATGCTCCTGGGTTTAATCCCCAGTTCTGCAAAAAGAAAAAGTGTTCCTGGCTGGATGTGGTGATGCATCCCTGTAATCCCAGGAGGCTAAGACAGGAGGATCACAGATTTGAGGCCAACTTCAGCAACCTAGTGAGATTCTGTTTCGAAAGATAAAAAGGGCCAGTGGTATAGGTAATAGGTAAAATGCCACTGGGTTCAATCCCCAATAACAGCAATAACAAAATTATGTGGCAGCCAAGTGCTATGGTGCATGCCTGTGATACTTGGGAGGATTGTAGTTTGGAAGCCAGCATGTGGTAACTTAGCGAGACCCTGTTTCAGAAGATAAATTAAAAAAAAATAATTAAAAGAGTTGAGGGTGTAGTTCAATGGTTGAGTGCCCTGGTTTCAATCCCTGGTATGGAAAAAAAAAAAAAAAAAGTTATGTGGCATAAGGCCTCTTTTTTCCTACGGATTTAGTGGTGTGCTTTCTCTGTTGCAGGATGGCAAAACAGAAGAGAAAAGGTCCCAAAGTGACAGAGAAAAAGAGCAAAAAACTGAAGAAGGCACCTGCGGAAGAGATACCAGATACACCTGAATCCATAGCAGACACGGAGGAAGCCAGCCCCAAGGTAAGGCCAGTGTGTGGCACAGAGGCTGGCACAGCTACAGGTGTTCACATTCCATACATTCTAAAAGCAATTGCAAGACAAAGAAGAGTTTTAGTAAGTGGTAGGTTGGGACACTGTTACTTTAGCTGCCATACTGGCAGATTGCTACTTGAGATCTTGTTTTACAGGAGACTGTTATGAACTAGATTGGCCATGCAAGGGCCCAGGATGGCAGGGGTCTGGGCCGGGCCTCCGAGGTGCTCCTAGAGAGGGGGCTCCATGTGCAGGAGGGGAAACTGCTCCTTTCCATGACATGTGTGGCACAGGGCCTAGAGACCTGCATTTAAAAGTTTACATCTAAAAATGTTCATATCTAGTGTAACACATAAGAGAATTCGAAAGTTAACTATTAACATCACTATTTGAATTACATGCAATGGATTATAAATAACTGTGGCCTTAATAGTCATCAAGAGGATGCATGAACAATCTTTTCCAAATGTTGTATATTCTTTTTTTTTTTTTTTTTGGTACTGGGGATTGAATGCAGGGTATTCCACCTCCAAGCTACACACCCAACTCTATTTTATTTTGAAACAGAGTCCCATTAAACCGCTGAGAGCCTCACTAAGTTGCTGAGGCTGGCCTTGAACCTTTGATCCTACTGTCTCAGCCTCCCAAGAACTGGGATTACAAGCATGGGCTATTACATCCATCTTTTTTTTTTTTGCGGTACTGGGGATTGAACTCAGGGGCATTCTACCTCCGAGCTATACCCCCAGCCCTATTTTTTATTCTTTATTTTGAAACCGAGTCTCACTAAGTTGCGGAGTGCCTCACTAGGTAGCTGAGGCTGGCCGCGAACCCGGATCCTCTGGTCTCGGCCTCCTGAATGCTGGGATTACAAGCGTGCGCCACCACGCCCGGCTCTATTACATCCATCTTAATGTTGTGTATCTTTATTATTCATCCTGAAATCTTCTCTGCCACAAAAATATGCATATACCTTTACATTTGAAAATATAAGATTCATTTGGTTACCAACCAAGTTCTGAGTGTTAAAAAATTTTACTTCTACATTGGGCTGTCTTTACAGTTAGTAGTAGACAGGGTTGTTATATAACATATTACAAATTCCATCAAGTCAATCAACATAAGCTACCACCTGGTCAGGCCTGCATCCTGGAATGCTGTGGCAGGCCTTTTGGGGTTTCTGCAGTTAGTTCATGTACCTGTGATGAACTTCCCGTTTGTGTGAGCCAGGTTTAGTGTTGGTTTTATTCCTGTGTCTCATTTCTTCATTTCTAGAAATAAGTAAGTAATGAAAATGGAAGTTTTGTCCTAGGACTGTAGCTTAATTTGTTGAACTCTGAGATGATTATGTGATTTATTTGGGAACATATTTAATAGAAGGAGTGTGTGTAAGTGTGTGACCTGGCCCCAGTCTGAGCCTTCCTCAAGAAGCCTTTAGCAAGCTGCACAGATAGCTGTGGTAGGACCTTGGACCACTGCATGCATGTCTTTTGAAGTCTTGATATCCCTGGAGATGCATGCCAGCACAACCAGTTAGGCAACTCTGACATTTTGGGAAACATGAAATAATGTGCACGTTTAGCTGGGCATGGTGACACACGCCTATAATCCTAGTACTTAGGAGACTGAGACAGGAGGATCACAGGTTTGAGGCCAGCCTCAGCGAGTTAGTGAGACTCTGTTTCAAAATCAGAAATGAAAATAGGGCTGAGGGTATAGCTCAAGATAGAATAACCTCCCCCTTTGTTCAATCCCCAATACCCCCCACAATGATAATAGTAATAAAAATAATAATAAACACATCAGTGTTGGACAGAATCCCAAAAGCCAAGGGGTGGGCTGGGTGCAGATCATGTGTTGGGAGCAGTTGGGTCTTGGTGGCTCATTTCTACCATCCGTGGGAGGAGGGTAAAGCCAGACAGGCCCAGTACCCCCGCCTTGTCCCGGACTCTCTTTGGCTGAGTACTCATGAGGTCTGACAGCTTCATGAGCGCAGGGCATCTTGATCCTCTCTGCACAGGTACCTCAGGGAATGGCAGCATTTTACCTGTGTCTTGCTCTGAATTGGACTCTTATTTAGCAGACCGTTAAGTTCCTGTTTCCCTGGGCCGGCTGCCTCTTGCCCAGGCCACTCATGTTAGTTCTTAATAGTTTCCAGATTGCATGTGGAAACTGGTTTCTGAGTGCTGCTGGAGTCTGGCATGGTGGTCCAGCCCACCCACGGGCAGAGCCACGTCCCTCCTGCTGACCCTTCCAGGCTTTTCCAAGGCTCCTTCAGTTTCCTTAAAATGAGCTCACAGCTGGGCATGGTGGCGCACGCTTGTAATCCCAGCATTCGGGAGGCTGAGACTGGAGGATCCGGGTTCCCAGCCTCAGCTACCTAGTGAGGCACTCCGCAACTTAGTGAGACCCGGTTTCAAAATAAAGAATAAAAAAAAAAAATAGGGCTGGGGGTATAGCTCAAAGGTAGAATGCCCCTGAGTTCAATCCCCAGTACCAAAATAAAAAATAAAAAATAAAAAAATAAAATGAGTTCACGCTGTCACCTTGGAAATTTTTCTTGTCATAAAACTTGTATCCTTCCTTTATTCCTGAGCTTTCTTGCCCAATCTCTGCAAATAGGCCCACAAAACAGCCAGCCTCAGGGTTTATGGTAACTATGGGTTAAGGTTACAATTCCTGCCAGGGAGAATATCCTTTTTATTTAAGTTCAAGTAATATTTATTTATTTGTAGTGATTAAGATTGAACTTCTGAGCTACACCCCCAACCCCTCCTTTTTTTTTTTTCAGTACTTTAGATTGAGCCCAGGGGCATTCTACCTCCGAGTTACAACCCCAGTCCTAATTTTTATTCTTTATTTTGAAACAGGGTCTCACTAAGTTGCGGAGGGCCTCACTAAGTAGCTGAGGCTGGCCGAAAACTCAGATCCTCTGGTCTCAGCCTCCCACGTACTGGGATTACAAGTGTGCACCACCGCACCTGACTACCCCCAGCTCTTTTTATTTTTTTATTTTGAAATGGTCTCACTAAGTTGCCCAAGCTGGACTTCAACCTGTGATCCTTCTACCTCAGCCTCCTGAGTATTGGGATGACAAGCATGAACCACTATGGCTGGATAGGTTCAAGTAATTTTAAAACTATGATTCTTTTCTTGGTGATGCTGGGGATGGAACCCAAGACCTTGCCCATGCTAGGCAAGCACTACTGAGCCACATCCTCAGCCTAGATTATTTTTCATAGTTAAAATATATGTTGATTTTTGCCGGGCATGGTGGTACATGCTTTTAATCCCAGTACTTGGAAGGCTGAGATAGGAGGATTGCAGGTTCATGGCCAACCCCAGCTACTTAGTGAGGCCCCCTGCAACTTAGTGAGACCCTGTTTCAAAATAAAGAATAAGCCGGGCGTGGTGGCACATGCTCGTAATCTCAGCATTTGGGAGGCTGAGACCGGAGGATCCGGATTCACGGCCAGCCTCAGCTACCTAGTGAGGCCCTCTGCAACTTAGTGAGACCCTGTTTCAAAATAAAGAATAAAAAATAGGGCTGGGGGTATAGCTCAGAGGTAGAATGCCCCTGAGTTCAATCCAAAGTACTGCAAAAATAAAATAAAATAAAATAAAAAATAGGGCTGGGGGTGTAGCTCGGAGGTAGAATGCCCCTGGGTTCAATCCCCAGTGCAACACACACACACACACACACACACACACACACACACACACACACACACACAATATGTTGATTTTTAAAAATTTGGAGAAATAAGAGGAAAGGAAGCCAGGCATAGTTGCACACAATTGTAATCCCAGTACTTGGGAGACTGAGTCAGGAAGATTACCTGTTCAATGCCAACACATGGTAAATTAATGAGCCTCTGTTTCAAAATAAAAAGGGCTCAAGGTGTAGCTCATTGGTAGGGTGCACCTGGATTCAATCCCCAGTGCCCTGAAAAATACAATAGAAAGGACTGGAGAATGTAGCTTAGAGGCAGAATATCCCTGGGTTCAATCTCTAGTACCACACACACACACACAAAAAAAAGCCTGACATGGTGACACACACTTGTAGTCCCAGTACTTGGGAGGTTGAGACAAGAGGATTAAAATCACAGGTTCAAGGCCAGCCTCAGCAATTTAATTTAGTGAGACCCTCCACAACTTAGTGAGATCCTGTTTCAAAATAGAAATAAAATAAGGCTGCGGGTGTAACATGGAGGTAGGATGCTCCTGGGTTCAATCCCCTGGTACCCTCCCGCAAAAAAAAAAAAAAAAAAAAAGAGGGCCAGGCATGGCGGTACACTCCTATAATCCCAGTACTTGGGAGGCTTAGACAGGAGGATCATAGGTTTAAGGCCTCTCAGCAACTTAGTGAGACCCTGTTTCAAAAGAAAAAATAAAAAGGGCTGTGGGGGTGTAGCTCAGAGGCAGAACACCCCTGGGTTCAATCTTAATACACATACACACACACACACACACACACACACACACACACGAAAGCAGAACATTTGGGGTATGGTTCCTTCTAGTCTATTTCTTGATGTTTGATCTTGGTTTGGTTTAACACAGAGTTCCTGGTAAATTCATGTGTTTTGTTTCATGTTCTGCCACAGGTATGAGCATTAGTCTTAGGCTCTACCTTGAGCAGTGAGATGCTCTGCTGGCCTTTCACTGCATGGGCCTGACTGACCAGCAGAGGTCGCCAGCCACACTCCTGGAGGGAGCCTGTGAGCTGGAAGTGGGGGCGGTTCCATGCCAACTGGAGGCTTTTCAGTTTGGTCTTTGTGGCTTGGAGACTTACGTCCTGAAGCCCCCTTCTTGTATTTTTGGGAATCAGTCTACCAGCAAAATGATGATTCTCTTTCATTAAGAATGTATGTTGGTCTTTGTTGATAAAAATATTTCTTTACTCTTCTGGTTCTCATGAGAATTTGTTATTGTTTTTTTTAATTATTATTTTGTGGTACTAGAGATTGAACCCAGAGGTTCTACCTATGAACTACACCTACACCAGCTATTTTTATATTTTATTTTGAGACAGGGTCTTGCTAAGTTGCCCAGGCTGGCCTCAAACCAGCCCTCCTCCTGTCTAAGTTTCCTGAGGTCTGGGATTACAGCCTGTGCCACCCGCCTGGCTTTCATAGGAAATTATTAAAAGGAAGTGTTAAGTATATTTTTCAGAGAAAAGATAAGGAAAATTGCATCTGAGTGTTGAAGACTGGTGGGGTGTGAGGCCCAGAGAGCGCCATTCTGTCATCAGAGAGCTCGTGGAAAAGTACTGCGCTGGCCTCCTCTGTCCCCCAGTGCCTCTGAACGAACCTCTGGAATCCACAGTGGAGATGGGACAGCCTCTGTCCCCACTGGGCTGCTGTGTTGTCCTCCCAGAAATGTCCATCTGGGGAGCTCCCTGGACCCTGCGCAGCCACTTCCCACAGTATGAGCACTGTGCTTGCGCCAGGACAGTCGAAGTGTCCCCAAGTGCTGGAAACTTCATTGCCCCTTGGGGAGTGGTTTCCATGGAGCTCGAGTTCCCACTCAGGGCTGTGGCTTGGGAGCTGCCTGCGCAGTCTGGGGCTGCGGCTCTCTTGGTCCTGGGGCTTTGGGTTGGGGCGCACGAGCTTGCTCAGAGGCTGTGGCAGGCCTGAAGAGCTGCAGGACAGGGTGGGTTGTGATGTCTCCAGACAGGGGCAGAGGTCTCCAAAATGCCTTGCTTGTTGTCTAGGTGGCTGGCTTCTGTCTGGGTGGTTGCTGGTCTTAGGAAGGGCTTGGCACCTGCCATTTCCTCCTTCCTCGATTCTCTAGGCAATGATTCGCAGAGCTCCCCTTCTGGAAGGATGTCCTGAACCAGAGGAGCCTCAGTTTATCCTGTCTACCTTCGAAAACCCTTCCTGGGTGCCTGGGCTGGGAGTTCTGTGTTCAGTCCTTTTTTTTTTTTTTTGGCACTGAAGATTGAATCCAGGGGTATTCTACCTCTGAGGTACACTTGCAGCCATTTTTATTTTTTACAAATGTGAAACAGGAGCCGGGCGTGGTGGCGCACGCTTGTAATCCCAGCATTCGGGAGGCTGAGACCGGAGGATCCGGGTTCGCGGCCAGCCTCAGCTACCTAGTGAGGCACTCCGAAACTTAGTGAGACTCGGTTTCAAAATAAAGAATAAAAAATAGGGCTGGGGGTGTAGCTCGGAGGTAGAATGCCCCTGAGTTCAATCCCTAGTACCGCAAAAAAAAAAAAAAAAAAAAAATGTGAAACAGGAGCTGAGCATGTTAGCACATGCTTGTAATCCCACTACGTGGGAGGCTGAGACAGGAGGATCTGGGTTCGTGGCCAGCCTCAGCTACTTAGTGAGGCCCTCCACAACTTAGTAAGACCCTGTTTCAAAATAAAGAATAAAAAATAGGACTGGGGGTGTAGCTCAGAGGTAGAATGCCCCTGGGTTCAATCCCCAATACCGGAAAAAAAAAAAAAAATGTGAAATAGGATTTCCCTACCCTAAGTTGCTGAGGGTCTCACTAAGTTACTGGGGCTAGCCTTGAACCTGTGATCCTCCTGTCTCAGCTTCCCAAGTACTGGGGTTACAGGTGTGCGCCACTGAGCCCAGCTAGCATCTGGTCATTTTAACCCTCTCAGGTCTAGTTTTGTACTGAAAAGGGCCCTGAAGATTGAGCTTCAGAAGCATAGCTTTAGAAGAACTGACCAGGGCACCAGGCCGGCCCACTCATTCCCCTTTGAACTGATTGAAGTAGAAGGAGGTCCTGGTTGGGATTCAGCAGGTCTGCCTCCCTCCCTTCTCTCCCCCTGCCCCCTTCCCTCCCTCCATCCTTTCCCCTTTCCCCTTTTCTTCCTCCCTCTTTTCTACCTGTCCCTTTCCTTCCTCAGTCCTCTTCTTCCCATCTCTTCCCTTCCTCTTTCTTCTCCCCCTTCCCCTCCCTCCCTTCCTCTGCACTTTCCCCCTTTCCTCCCACCTTTCCCACTCTCTCCTCTCCTTCCTCCCTCCTCTTTTCTTACTCCATCTCTCCCTCCCTTTCTGATCCCTCCAGAGGAGATGCCAGGCATTCTGTTCCTGTCTTAGACACTGAGCCACATGAAGAGGAGACAGAGTAAACATAACTGTCACACCAGAGCCAGCCAAGTGTCTTCAGGGTCTGCGGGGCAGACTGTCGATCGGGCTGCCTCTCTGCTGCTGTAAATACAGGCTGCATAGACACAAAACCGGCCGGTTGTAAGCGGACAGGCACTCCCTCATCATCTGTGCCTAGCAGAATTCTTCTCATCAATAGGAATCCTTTATTTTTTATTTTATTTTATTTTTTGCGGTACTGGGGATTGAAATCAGGGGCATTCTATCTCCAAGCTATACCCCCAGCCCTATTTTTTTATTCCTTATTTGGAAACAGGGTCTCACTAAGTTGTGGAGGGCCTCACTAGGTAGCTGAGGCTGGCCTCGAACCCGGATCCTCCGGTCTCAGCCTCCCAAATGCTGGGATTACAAGCGTGCGCCACCACACCCAGCTAATAGGAATCCTTTATATTGGCCAAGTGCTTTTCTGTCTTTCTTCTTTCCTTTTTGTACTGAGGATTGAACCCAGGGGCGTTCTACGTCTGAGCTACACCCCAGCACCCCTAGCCTCATTTATTTTTTATTTTGAAACACGGGCTTGCTAAGTTGCTGAGACTGGTCTCCAACCTGTGTTCCTCCTGTCTCAGCCTCCCAAGTACTGGGATTACAAGTGTATGGTGGGGCTACTTTTCTTTGTGAGACAGGGTCTTGCTGTGTTGCCCAGGCTGACCTTGAACTTGGACTCTTCCTGCCTCAGGCTCCAGAGTATCTGCGATTACCTTTGTGTCTTGCTGCACCTGGCTGGCCAAGCACGTTTCCAGTATTGAGTTCTCGGCAGCCCTCAGGAGCCCAGGGCCAAAGCATGGGTGTTCTGCTGGTGGTTGGGTCACCTGCCAGCTGGTAACGAAAGACCCACTTCTGGCTTCCTGCCTCTGGCCATTTTATCCTTAAGGACATCTGCCCTTGCCTGCTGGCTTGACTGGGCTGACTTGTCCTCAGTCAGTGGTGGCTCCCTGTGTAGCAGCTGTGGGTCAAACTCCATATAAGGAGTATACCAGTGCTCACTGGCATCCATTCGTGCTGTGAACATCAGTGATGCTGATGGGCGAGCAGCTCAGCTGTGGGGCCAGACTGGCCGCAGGAATGGCAGGCTGGGGTGCGTGGTGACGAGGTGTTCCTGAAAGGACACTCCCTCTCCTCCCCTCCCCTCCCCTCCCCTCCCCTCCCCTCTCCTCTCCTCTCCTCCTCTGCTTCTCCTTCTTCCTCCTTCCTCCTCCCTCCTCCTCTTCCTCCTTTCTTCCTTCCCACCATCCCCTCATGTGTGTGTATGTGTGTGGTGGTGGGGGGGAGTTACTGGGGATTGAACCCAGGGGCACTCTACCTCTTAGTTACACCCCTGGCCCTATTTTATTTTTTATTATTTATTTATTTTGGTGGTTTAGTGTTATTGGTACTGGGAATTGAATCCGAGGGCATTCTGCCTCCAAGCTACACCCCCAGCCCTTTTTTTATTTTTTATTTTGAAACAGGCTTTTGCTAAATTGCTGAGGCTGGCCTCAAACCTGCACCCCTCCCTTCTCCCTCTCAAGTATTGAGATTATAGGCATGCACCCCCATGCCCAGCTTTATTTTGAAAAGGGGTCTCTCTAAGTTTCTGCACACTGCTATCCGCAAACCTGCTATCTCAGCCCACCAAGTAGTGTGTACCACCATACCCAGCTCACAAGCCCTTATTTCTTTGAGAATATGTGTGCAGTGGTAATCCATTTGCATTCTGGTTCCCACATGCAGGCTTTCTCATCCCAAGTGCTATCACCCAAAGGGCCTCTGGGCTGAGGTCGCCTATTGTATGGAAGAGAAGGAAGCAGAGCTGCTCAGTTTGGATCCTGCTCTGCCCTGGCTCTTAATTTCCTTCTTTGTAATCTTGAAAGTAAATCAGATGTGAATTTCATGGGCATTAGGCCTTCAACTTTTTATAAAACCATCAAAATGAGGTCATGAACTTTATGGCCTTGAGAATTTGCTCAGAGCCAAAATACTTCACACCAATGGTATTTTCCTCAAGGACTGTTACTGCTCTGGCCGGATTTTGTCATTACACCCTTGGGGCGAGTGCTTGCTAGTCTTTACAGACAGTTCCCTGGGATCCTGAATTGCTTCTTAGTGGAATTCTGCCCTGCCCCCTCTACTTTGTGACTGCTGAGTACTAACTAGGTTATTACCCAATTGTAATTACAAATTGGTAGGGTTTGTTTGTTTTGTGGTACTGATGATCAAACCCAGGGGTCCATTTACCACTGAGCTATACCCTCAGCCCTTTTTCTTTTTTTAATTTTGAGACAAGGTCTTGCTAAGTTGCTGATGCTGATCTCGAACCTGCAATCCTCTTGTCTCAATTTGGACAAATACTGGGTTTACAGGTATGTACCACTGAGTCCAGCTTGGATTTAGGGACTAATTAATAATTTTACCTGTGGGAAACCCAGACCCAGAAAACTTTAGTGGTTTCTAGAGGTCCTTTGAGTTGTAGAAGGTGAAGGTCTCCTCTCTCTGGCTTAGTAGCTAATGGTGTTGCCTCCTATGTCCTTCAGGTTGTTGGCGCGCGCGCGTGTGTGTGTGTGTTGCTGGGGATTGAACCCAGAGCATTCTACCTCTGAGTTACACCCTCATCCCTATTTTATTTGTATTTGGAAACAGGGTTTCACTGTGTTGATGAGAGTTTCGGTACTTGTTGAGGCTGTCTTCGAACCAGTGATCCTCCTGTCTCAGCCTCCCAAGTATTGGTATTACAGGCCTGAACCACCAGGACCAGCTACCCAGCCTTTTTATTTTGATTCAGGGTCTTGATAAGTTGCTAAGACTGGTTTTGAGAACCTGCGATCCTCCTGTCTCAGATTTCCAAATACTGTGATTATAGGCCTGAGCCACTGTGCCCATCGTCCACCTCTGTCTTTAATTTTTATGGCTGAGTACCGCTCCACTACAAGGAAATACCATGAATTTGTTTATCTCTGTACCCAATTTTAGAACTTTGAGTTGTTTCTGGTTCATGGCTATTATGAACATGTTGTGGACATCTTTTAAGTCCTCCTATGCTTTAATTTCTTCCATAATTCCTAGGACTGGAGTTCTCGTGTCATATAGTAAGCATGTGTGTGATATTCTGAGAATTTGCCTGTCAGGTCCACAGCCTGCTTGTGCCAGGTTGTTGAGAAGCCAAAGAAAGTGCCCAGAGATGGTATGTGAAACATACGATTTGTTGGGGCAAGCTTATAAGTGATTGGTAACCACTCTAAGAATTTAGTGGTGAAAGGCTGGACTTATAGCACCTCTGTCCCTCACAGCACTTTGTCCAGTGGCAGCCAGTGGCTGGACAAGCAACATGTATCCTCTCCACAGTGCCCTCAGCTCTTGTGCCAGTTACCACCAGGAAAAGTGTTTTATAGGTTAGTGGTGGAAGCAATGACGTCGTTAACTTGCACAGTGTTCTTTGTTCCTTGTATGGCCAGCCTTCCAAGGAGTAGCTGTTCCAGCTTCCAGGCAAGCAAGCCATTCTGCAGAACAGACGATATTAACTTGTCCCAGTTCTCAGCATTCAGGAGATAAGACGATGTCCTGCAAGACAACACTTACTAGGCATTCCGGTTCAAGCCCACTTCCAGGAACCTAAGGCACCTCAGAAGCATGGCATTCTTTGATGTCATCTTTCTTTAAGGGTGACACACTGCTAGGCTAGTTTCCAAAGCAGCTGTGCCATTGCATGTTGTACCAGCAGCACAGGAAAGGGCCAGTGACTGCCTATTTGTTGGCACTTGGTAGGGTCATTGTTTTAATTTTGGCCTGTCTTGTAGGTACAGTGGTGTCGTGTGTGTGTGTGTGTGTGTGTGTGTGTGTGTGTGTGTGTGTGTTAGTTACTGGGGATTGAATCCAGAAGCATTCTACCTTCAAGCTACACTCTGACCTGATTTTATTTTTTATTTTGAAACAGGGTCTCATTTGGTTGATGAGAATCTCACTACTTGCTGAGGCTGTCCTTGAACCTTTCATCCTCCTGTCTCAGTCTCCCAACTACTGGGATTACAAGCATGTATCACTGTACCCAGCTGTGTGTGTTTTTTTAAAAGCAGTGTTATAAGGTACAACTGACATAATAAACTGGACTTTGGTGTGTGTGTGTGTGTGTGTGTGTGTGTGTGTGTGTGTGTGTGTTACTAGGATTGAATCTAGAGGTGCTCTACCACTGAACTATATACCCCCAGCCTTGGACCTGCAATCCTCCTGCCTCAGCCTCCCAAGTACTGGGATTACAGGCACATGCCACCACACCTGGCCTAAACCACTTATTTAACGTGTACAGCTTCTCATTGTGGTTTTAGTCACTGTCACTGGCTCAGTGTGTCCTTTCATTTGTGCAGGGTGGAAGTCAAGCATGGTTAACGCAGAGGGTAAGAATCATTTATTGCATCCATTCATGTAGTAAGGTGACTACTCCTTGGACAGACAGAATGGCAAGTGGATCAGTGGATAAACTGCATGTATATATTTGCAGTACTAGAAATTAACATATTCATAAGCTATGTTGTAGTATATCAGTGTACCTATGCCCCAAAATGTGTCTAATATTGTATTAGGTCTCTCCTGTGTGTGTGTGTGTGTGTGTGTGTGTGTGTGTGTGTGTGTGTGTGTTACTGAAGATTGAACCCAGCCAGAGGGGTTCTGCCTCTGAACTATACCCCAGGCCTTTTTATTTTTTATTTTGAAACAGTTATTTTGTAACTAAGTTATAGCATGCTGGCCTTAATTGTAATCCTCCTGTCTCAGCCTCCCTAGTACTGAGATTACAGGCTTGCATCACCATGCCTGGCCTGAAGGTTTATTTTTTGAGGAACTATTAAACAGTGACCATTTGGAAGTCTGTCTGCCAAAGTAGACTGGCAGATGGGACTCAACGGGGCTGTAGTTGGCATTGCCTTATCCAATCAGTCTGGCCCACCAAAGCCAGAAACAGGTACTCCCAGCCTCTCACCTTACCCATGTGTCCAGCCCACAGCCTGGGTGTGTTGCTCTCCCTGGCAGGGTTCTAGTTGTCCAGGCAGAAGATCTTTGGCTTCGGGTTCTGGGTCTCCCTGGTATGAAAGCTCAATGGCTGCACTTTGAGGAATGGATAGCCAGCAGCTCATGTGGGCCAATGGCTTTGACAATCTGGCTGCACTCCCTATGAAGGTTGACGGGCCTCCAGGCTTACTGTGGGAAATAATGAGAGCTGTATGTCGTAGCCACCATGAGCACCGCCATACGGAGGGCTGAGTAGGAAGGAATACGGTGTCAGTGGGCAGCAATGGCAGCTGCTCTGAAATGCATCATTGTCTGTGTCGAGAGGTAGAACACCAAGAGGTTGGTGCCCATGTCCCACCTCTTCCCGAGATCAGAACCTCTGCTTTTCTCTCCTAGGAGACAGGCCAGGGTGCAGGGCCTGAATGTGCCCAGCCCCGGTGGCCCCCTCTTCTCTCTCTTGGGGAGGCTGTTGACTGATCTCCTGGCAATAGTCTGCTGGATTAAGGGAGCATACATCCAGGAGCAGAAGAACCCCACCTGGATGCCAGAGGGAGCCTTGTCGCAGAGTCTGAAAGCTAACAGTGCTGGAGGACCAAAGCCTGTGGTTGACCAGGGGTGCTCTGAGACCCCATGTCCCCGGAGCCATGGAGTGAAGAGCCAACTTGTGGGTGATGATAACTGCCATGTGTCCTGCACACACTTGGAGGGCTGTCCTGACCTGGGGGGACATGTCCAGACTGGTGCCCACAAGCAAAAGTGACAGGGCTTGGGATGAGGAGGCACTGAGAAAACCAGCTGGCTGGCTCAGAGACCAGCCGCCTCCCTGTCCTCGGAAAGGGTCTTCCAGGGATGCTGGATGCTGGAGAGGATCCTGTGGCAGTGGAGGTGATGAGGGGACCTCTAGGCTCCTTGCAGCACTCCAGGTCTCGTTCCATCTGTTCTGTGCCCTCCAGGGGTGTGGTGACATCTGATGGCACAAATGGAGTGTCGAGTGGGATAGAAGCGGGTTAACTCCGCGCTAGACACCAGCAGGGCACTGTGCCTGCAGAGGCTTGGGGAGCTCTGCCTAGCTGAACTGCTGCTGCATAGCAGTAACACGGGGGCATGGCACAACTGTGCCATCAAGCACATTTTCCCCTAAGTGTATTTTTTTTGTGTGTGCGGTACTGGGGATTGAACCCAGGGGTATTCTACCTCTGAGCTATACCCCCAGCCCTATTTTTTTTTTTTTTTTTTTTTTTGCGGTACTGGGGATTGAACTCAGGGGCATTCTACCTCCGAGCTATACCCCCAGCCCTATTTTTTATTCTTTATTTTGAAACCGGGTCTCACTAAGTTGCGGAGGGCCTCACTAGGTAGCTGAGGCTGGCCGCGAACCCAGATCCTCCGGTCTCAGCCTCCTGAATGCTGGGATTACAAGCGTGCGCCACCACGCCCGGCACCCCAGCCCTATATTTTGAAACAGGATCTCGCTAGGTTAATGAGAGTCTTACTACTTGCTGAGGCTGTCCTCGAACCTGCAATCTTCCTGTCTTGGCCTCCCAAGTTACAAGGGTGTGGCACCATGTCCAGATTGATGTTTGTTTGTTTGTTTTTGTGTGGTACTGGGGATGGAATCCAGGGGCCTTCTACCTCTGGGCTACACCTCCAGACCTATTTTTTATTTGGAAACAAGGTCTTACTAAGTTGCTGAGAGCCTCACTAAGTTGTTGAGGCTAGCTTCCAACCTGCAATTCTCCTGTCTGAGCCTTCTAAGTACTAGAATTACAAGCATGCGCCACCACACCCAGCTTTAAGTGTATTTTTGAAACACTTGTAGATTCATAGAAAGTTGCAAAGCAACTTACAGGGAGGTCCCGTGTACCCTTTGCCCAGTTTCCTTCAGTAATGATAACACCTTGCGTGTAGACCACAGTATCAAAGCCAGGACGTGACAGCGATAGAGCCCAGAGGGCTCATGTTATGTGCTCATGTGTGTGTGAGTGTGTTTCCATGCAGTTTTATCACACGTGTAAATTTCCATAAACACTACAGACAAGATACAAAACTAGACCCTTTTAGCAACTCTTCACTCATCCATTGAGGGAAGGACATTGGGTTGTTCTAGATTTCTGCTTTTGTGAATAAAGCTGCTATAAATATTCACATCCATAAGGTTTCCTTTTTCTGGGGTGCCAGTGGCTATAATTGCTGGATTGAATGGTATGTGTGTATTTAATTTTTAATTTTTTTGTGTGCAGTACTAGGGATTGAACCCAAAGGTACTCTACCACTGAGCTACACCACCAGCCCTGTTTTACTTTTTATTTTGAAACAGGGTCTCACTAAATTACTGTGTACTGGCTTCAAACCTGTGATCCTCCTGTCTCATTCTCCTAAGGATTGGGAATACAGGCATGCACCACTGTGTCTACACATATTTAATTTTTAAAGAAATTATAGCCAGGCACAGTAGCTCATGTTTATAATCCCAGTACTTGGGATGCTGAGACAGGAGGATTGCAGGTTCCAGGCCAGCCTCAACAATTTAGCAAGACCCTTAGCAACTTAGCAAGACCTTGTTTCAAAAAAAAAAAAGTAAAAAGGACTAGAGGTGTAGCTCAGAGGAAGAATACCCCTGGGTTCAATCTCTACTACCAAAAATAGCAAAAAAACTACAAAAAGAAAAAAAGAAAAGAAATATTCTCTTTTGCAGAACAACTGTTCCATGTTACATTCCCACTCTGAATAGAGAGATCCAGTGGGTGGCATTGTCATGTTTTGTTTTAGCAATTCCATCATGGTGCTCATATTTGTAAGAGGACAGCTGGCTTTTGTCCTAGGAGTTAGCAGAGGCGGAATTAAAACTCTGGCATTTCCAGGTTTTGGTGACATGTAGCAACTGCCAGGTGGCCTCATTTGGGAGATTTTCCTGGCTTCTTGTTGGGGCCTCCAACTGTGCTCATGGTTAATGTGGCCTTGTATGCCCTGTCCGTGTGTGGCATCCTGTCTCACTGCATACTGAGTAGCAGGTGGAGGTGGGCCATGCGCCCACCAGCAGACCAGCTCTCCTGTGTTCCCCTCCAACCTCTGCATCAGTTTGTGTGTCTCCAGTCTGGGAGGTGGGTTTCCTCAGCCTGTTTGTGAGATTTAAAGAATTGTGGCAGACTTGGAGCCTGACCAGCTTTTCTTGCTGCCATGGAAATCTGACATCTTGTTCTGGGCCAAAGAAAACAGGATCCACTTCCCTCATTCTCCAAAATACAGCTGTACAGCCAGCGATGCTACTGGGCGTGTGTGTGTGTGTGTGTGTGTGTGTGTGTGTGTGTGTATGTGTGTGTGTGTGTATGTGTATGTTAGACTCAGGGTTGAACCCAGGGGTGTTCTGCCTCTGAACTACACCCCTGGCCCTATTTTATTTTTTTTTTATTCTGTGGCAGGATCTTGCTAAGTTGCCAGGGCTGGCCTTGAACCTGTGACCTTCCTATCTTAGCCTCCCATGTCATGTGATACCGTGCCTGGCTGATGCTACTGTTTTGTTTTGTTTGCTTTGATACTGGGGATTGAACTCAGAGGCATTCTACTTCTGAGCTACACCCCAAGCCCTGTTTTAAAATTTTTATTTGGAAACAGTTCATCAACCTAGTGAGATACTACTTGCTGAGGCTGTCCTAGACCCTGGGATCCTCCTATCTTAACCTCCCAAGTTCTGGGATTATAAGCAGGTGCCACCACACCCTGCTGATGCTACTGTTTTAAGTGCTACTGTGCTCAGCTTGAAGGGATGCTTTTAGGCTTTGCTTCCAGAAAACAACTCAGCAAAATATAATTTAAAAAAGTAATGTTTGTTGTCTTTCCTGAGTTGTACATGATCAATGCAAAAATAATTAGGAAATGAAAATGAGCAGAGAAACTAGGAAGTCTGGTTTCACACACTGAGGTACCTTGAAGCTAACACTCTCACATGTGGCCTCCTCTGGGTTTCCACAGTGGGTCTATGTGAGAGTGCGTCTGACCCCACCTCAACCCTGACTACTATATGTATAAATGTTTTACCAGTGACTGTTTTCATTTCAGTTTTTTTTTTCCTTCCTTCCTCCCTGCCCCCCATGATACTGGGGATTGAACCCAGGATTGTTCTACCTATAAACTACAACCCTACCGCATTTTACTTTTTAATTTGAAATAGGGTCTAACTAAGTGGTTGAGGCTAGTCTTTTTTTTTTTTTTTTTTTTTTTGCGGTACTGGGGATTGAAATCAGGGGCATTCTACCTCCGAGCTATATCCCCAGCCCTATTTTTTATTCTTTATTTTGAAACCGGGTCTCACTAAGTTGCGGAGTGCCTCACTAGGTAGCTGAGGCTGGCCGCGAACCCGGATCCTCCGGTCTCAGCCTCCAGAATGCTGGGATTACAAGCGTGTGCCACCACGCCTGGCTTGAGGCTAGTCTTGAACCTGTCGTCCTTCTTTCTCAGCCTCCCAATACTGGGGTTATAGCGTGGCCATTGCTCCCAGCTCGTGTCAGTTTCTTTGATTATTTCCATGAGTGGACATTTTCCACGTACATATTGGTTGTTTGCTTTCTGTAGTATGTTTTTTAAAACAGTTTTATTGTAAAGTTTATTTTTTCCATATTGGTTTGAAAACATACTTTTTATGCTAAGAGGCTTTGTCTTTCCATTGTGTTTTACATATTTCTCCAGTTGAGTTATTTGTGTTTGTGGCTTTTGCCCTAGCAGCAGAGCCCTGCCCCTGGCCCTTGATCACAGAGCAGCCACTGCTCCTCTTAGGACTAGGCCCACCGAGATCCCCCACCCCACACCCAGAGACGCAGATACTTCTTGGCTGTCTTGGAAATTATACCTTCCCTATCAAGAGCAGCTTTGTGGTTTTCTGTTATCCTTGCAGACTCTGATGGCATCGATAGGAAAGGGACCCTTACTGCTGCTTTTAGGTGGATTTGCCTTTCATCAACCACATTGTGAAAATAAGAGTCCTGTCTCCTCCCTTGTAATTGGAGGAAGTTCCTCCCTGGATTTATTAGCATCGCCTGGCTTACTCTTGGTGATGCACTTTTTTGTTTGTTTGTTTTGTTTTTGGTACTGTGGTTTGAGCCCAGGGACATTCTGCCTATGAGCTATTCCCTCAGCCCTTTTAAAAAATTTTTTTATTTTTAATTTGGACATGGTGACGCATGCCTGTAATCCCAGTACTTGGGAGGCTGAGATGGGAGGATTGTAGGTTCAAGGCTAGCCTTAGTAACTTAGTGAGACTCTGCTTCAAAATAAAAAGTTAAAAGATTTGAGGGTATACTTCAGCAGTAGAATGCCCCTAGATTCTATCCTCAGTACCTCCCCGACCCCCAGAAAAAGGAAAAGAAACCAAGTAGATGAGTTAAATAAATAGTAGGCTAGACATGGCTGAAGAGAGTATCAGAAGTTGGAGGGTAGATGTGAGGAAATAACCCATTTAGGTGTACAGTAAGGCACAGCGATGGAAGGTGCACAGGAAAAAGTAGCAGAGTTGAACGATGGAATAAGAGGTCTAACATATTAAATAGGAGAGGATGGAAGAAGGGCAACATTTCTAGAAAAAATTTCTGAGACTTGCAAGACTATCCAAAGAAATATCCAGTTCCATGCAGAATTAATAAAATGAATTTACTCCTGGACACCTTGAATGAAGCAGCAGCACATCAAAAAGAAAGAGTAAGTCCTCGGAGCTGCCAGAAAGGAGGGGTCAGCCAGTGGGAAGGAGTGCAGGGAGGCAGACTGCAGAGGTGTGCAGAGCCACCTTGGCTGCCCTGGCTCTGGAGCTGGGACACTGATTTCTGAGAAGTGGTGGAGGGGTGGGGAAAGGGTCCAGCTCTGTAATAAAGAAGACACCTATGGGAAAGGAGGGATGTTTTCCACCTTCAGCACAGCCCAGGTGTGGGGAGCACAAAAGATAAGGCTGTGGTTATCTAAAGCTAGGGAGTGGGAAATGACTATAATGAACCATTTTGATGATAACGGTTTCTAAAAGTTCCCAGGTGTCAAGAAGTTTTGAACTACCATAGAGTTTTTTCCATGTTTTTTTGTTGTGTGTGTGTGAGTGTGGTACTAGGGATTGAACTCAGGGGCATTCTACCTCCGAGCTATACCCCCAGCCCTATTTTTTATTCTTTATTTTGAAACAGGGTCTCACTAAGCTGTGGAGCGCCTCACTAGGTAGCTGAGGCTGGCCGAGAACCCAGATCTTCTAGTCTCAGCCTCCCAAATGCTGGAATTAAAAGCGTGCGCCACCATGCCCGGCTTTTTTTTTTTTTTTTTTTTTTAACTAGGCATTGAACTTAGAAGTATTCTACCTGTGAGCTACACTGCTAGTTCTTTTTGTTTGTTTGTTTTTATTTTGAAACAGGGCCTCTCTTAGTTACTGAGACTGGCCCCAAACCTGTGGTCCTCCTGTCTCAGCCTCCCAAGTGCTGGATTGCAGGTGTGCACCACTGTGCCCGGCTTTTGGCCCTGTCTTTTGCTGAGATTGTTTCCATTTCCTCACTGCCCAGAGAGAGCCTCTGAGTTCTCTGATCTCAGCTAGGTGCACTGGCAACACGTTGGCGTGGGGAAGCTCGTTTTATCACTGCAGTCTCCAATGCTGACAAACGGCATTAGCCGATCAGTGCACTCAAGGAAGTTCACCACTTTGGGTCTAAGATACCAGAATGGACGGATTAGACTGCATATTTATACAGTCGTTTCAGAATTATTCTTGTAATGGCATGGAAAGATTTCCCAGGGTGGAGTGTCTGCAGCTGGGAAAACAGTTGGCGCTTTGAAGATGTTTTTCCCAGGCACAGAGTTTGTGTCTCCTGCTGTTAGGAGCACGGACAGAGTCTAGTTTGACTGACTGTGCTCCTGGAACAGGGTGTTTGGACTTCTTCTCAGAGAAGCTGTCCATGTCAGGAGCACACGTGTACCCACTTAGAGGAGGACCATGCTTCAATTTGCCCCAGTGCCATCTGCATGCACTGGCAGGGTGTGGGTATCAGAACATGTGAGCTCTTGGAGGCAGTAGCTTCTTGGGGCAGGTGGGCTTTCATTTTGTGCTATATATATATTTATTTTTGGTACTGGGGATTGAATCTAGGGATGCTCTACAACTGAGTGTCCCTCCCACCTCTCCCTAGCCCGTTTTATTTTGAAATAGAACCTCACTAAGTTACTGTGCACTGGCCTTGAACCTGCAACCCTGCTTTTTCAGCCTCCAAGTATTGGAATTATAGGTCTACGCCATTATGCCCAGTTTCATGAAAACAAATTTTGTGTATGGTGCTGGGGATTGAACTCAGAGGCATTCTACCACTGATCTGCACCCCCAGACCTTCTTTTTTTTATGTGTGGTACTGAGGATTGAACCCAGAGGGATTCTGCCTTTGGGTTACACCCCCAACCTGATTTTATTTTTTTATTTGGAAACAAGGTCTCGCTAGGTTGATGAGAGTCTCACTACTTGCTGAGGCTGTCCTCGAACCTGCTATCCTTCTGTCTCAGCCTCCCAAGTATAGGGATTACATGAGTGTGCCACCACACCTGGGTCTTTTTTTATTTTGAAACAGGGTCTTTCTGAGTTGCTGAGCTGGATTCAAATGTGTGATCCTCCTGTTTTATTCTCCCAAGTACTAGGATTACAGGTATGCACCTGTGCCCAGCTTATCTGTGTGTGTGTGTGTGTGTGTGTGTGTGTGTGTGTGTGTGTATGTGTGTGTGTGTTTGTAGTTAGTACTGGTGATTGAAACCAAAGGTGCTTTACCTATGAGCTACACCCCTAGCCCTTTTAATTTTATTTTGAAAGGTAGTCTCACTAGCCTTGAACCTGCAATTCTCCTGTCTCACCTGCCAAGTACTGAGGTTACAGGTATGTGCCACCATGCCTGACTTTATCAGTATTTTTTTTTTACAGTACCGGGGATTGAACTCAGGAGCATTCTACCTCTGAGCTATACCCCCAGCCCTATTTTTTATTCTTTATTTTGAAACAGGGTCTCACTAAGTTGTGGAGTGCCTCACTAAGTAGCTGAGGCTGGCCGCGAACCCGGATCCTCCAGTCTCAGCCTCCCGAATGCTTGGATTACAAGTGTGCGCCACCACGCCCTGCCGGCTCCTTTATCAGTATTTTTAAAAACTAATAAATGAAAGTCGGTGCTGAGGCCTTGCCTGGTTGCTGATAGTCCAGTTTGGCCTAAGTGAGTTGTCTTCTCCTCCCCAGGCCAATCATGGGCTTGACAGAGCCCTTCCCATACTCAGGACAGCATAGCAGTCTTGAGGCAGGGCCTGGCCCTGTGGCCCAGCTAGAGGTGCAGGAATGTAGCCAGGTCCCTGCAGCTAAGCTCAGACGGGTCCTAAGTGTGATTGCTGGCCGTCCCCCCACTGTTGTGTACTGTGACCAGGGACACAGCAGTACCAGGATGGGGCTGGCCATCAGGTGACGAGATCTAAGCTGGAACCTTTAGCAGGGTCACAATCCAGGGCCAGGGCAGCCCTTCCCTGTTCCTGTTCTGCCTCCCTTTTGTGTGTGTGGTCCGTGGGAGCCCACTCCCATGCTACCTCCGGGTTGGGGCAGTCCCTTCCATTCCCATGACCTCTCTGTGAAATGGGTATAGCTGTGGGCTCATCTCACTGTCCTGCAGAGCATGTGGGAGGCGCTTGCATGGACAGCGCTTGCACGTGAGCAATCAGAAGCGAAGGCATGTGAATTTCCCGAGTCTTTGGTTTCGTACTGGGAAGGTAGGCTGTGTCAGCTGATCCTTAACACAGTGACCCTTGGAAATTGAAGCAGAAATAAAGGAGGATAAGCTAGGCATGGTGGCATATACCTGTAATCCCAGTTCTTGGGAGGCTGAAACAGGAGGACCACAGTTTCAAGACCAGCTTTAGCAAGTTAGTGAGACCCTCAGCAACTTAGCAAGACCCTGTTTCAAAAAAAAAGAAAGGAAGGAATGTTTTTGTGGTCATAGCCTTCTCAGCTACAGACACCCCACTTCTTCTTGTGTGGTAGCCATTCTATCCAGCACTATGTTGATGACCTCGGAGAGCTGGGTTTTCCTTTAAGTCAACACAAAGAATTTCTCCTCTCACACCTCCATTTCACAGAAATCTTCAACCCAGAGGCCAAAACTTCTGTCCTGGTGCCATGTGGCACTTCCCTTTGCCCCAGTTGGGCAAGGTTTCCTCATCCTCCGTGACTCACCTGACGGTTCAGGATCAGTTGTGTGCTGGTGAGCTTAAGTAGCCAAGGTCCACAGAACTGTGTACCTTACACCAGGGAAGGATTCGAGGTTCATTCTCATTTTGGCAGCCACAAAAGCGCCTCTCACAGTGGCCTGTGGTATTCCCATCGTTTGTGTGGGAAAGTGCCCCCTGCCTCCCAGAGTGCAAGGCCCCGAGGCGGTCAGGATGGATTGCAGGTGACTCCAGGGATGTGTGTGCGTGCGCACGTCTGGATTTGGCTCGTGGTACCTATTGCTCTGGGTTGTCCACCTGCCAGGAGTCTAGTCCAGCCTGTATGTGCTCCTCCTTCCTGGCCTTAGAGCCGAGGGTGGCCTGCCGTGCCAGGCCCCTGTGTGTGAAGGCCAGCACTGGCGTCCTGGAGGAGCAGTTCTGCATTCTCGGCCCAGCCGCCCTTGGGTCCGGATGCGAGAGCCTCTGTCCTTGGTTCCCTCTGGTGCCTTGTCGCCAGCATGTCTGAAGAGCCACCCTGGATTTGTAACTAGGGACAAAAGTTAAGATGTTGCCATGCATATAAATTGAGTTTCCCTGCAGCTCTTATTTGGTAAGAAATCTAATATGTGGCATTTTCTGCTTTTTCTTCCTGACCTTGAACTCTTCCTGTTAGCTTATCCAGATGAGCAGTTTGAAAACCGGAACTGTCCTGAGGTCCATGCAGCTTTATTAGACTTTGCTTTGGCGGGGGGGGGGGTGGGGGGTGGGGCGGTATGGTGCTGGAGTTTGAACCCAGAGGCATTCTACCTACAAACTATACCTCATCCCTGTTTTTTGTTTTTTTGTTTTTCCAGTACTGGGGATTGAACTCAGGGGCGTTCTACCTTCGAGCTATACCCCCAGCCCTATTTTTTAGTCTTTATTTTGAAACAGGGTCTCACTAAGTTGTGGAGTGTCCCACTAGGTAGCTGAGGTTGGCAGCGAACCCAGATCCTCCGGTCTCAGCCTCCCAAATGCTGGGATTACAAGCGTGTGCCACCATACCTGGCTTACCTTATCCCTTTTTATTTTTTACTTTGAGACAGAATCTTGTTAAGTTGCTGAGGAGACTGACCTTGAACCTGCTGTCCTCCTGTTTCAGCCTCCCAGGTACTGGGATAACAGGCGTGTACTAGTGAAACTGGCTGAAACCTTGAGTTTTCAAGGGAAAATTGTCTACCCTGGAGCAGAGGAGAAGCAGAAAGCCCAACACATGTGTAGGCATTTGGGTACTAAGCTGCTGGGAGCTTGGTGGGAAGTCTCAGTCCCTGGGTGCCCTGGTGGCTTCCCTGGAGGGCTGTGGGTGGCAGCAGGGTGAGGTGAGTTGGGACCAGGGACAGCCCCCGGGGCACATGCCCCAAGGAGCTGAGGGCTCTTGAGGTCCCCAGGCATTTGCTGGTGTTGCATCTCTTCCGCTTTTTTCTTTTCTCACTGTCTGTCTTCTGGCCCATCCACCTATCCACACATGGCTCAACCCATCCACACATGGCTCCTCTCCCCTCAAGCTTGCTACTCAGCGAAATTTCCTTGCTCCCAATGATATTTTGAGGCAAGAGAGAATTGTCCTTTTGCTTCTTCAAAGTTCTTGGCTGATGTTACTGATGTCATGTCTGATTTCTAGTCATTATTTAAGTTTTAAAGACAGGTGTATGGGAGGTGGGATGTGGTTTGAATTTCCTTTTGTTTTACTGAAGAAATAAGATCCTTGTGTTTTGAGGGGTGATAGTGACTTCTGGTGGTAAGTTCTGCTTGGGCCCACAGTTTGCCTGCCTTCCTTCCTTCCTTCCTTCCTTCCTTCCTTCCTTCCTTCCTTCCTTCCTTTGATTGAACTCAGGGGCATTCAACCTCCAGCCTTTTTTTTAAATTTAGTTTTTTGTGGTATCGGGTTTGAACCCAGGGGCATTCTACCTCTGAGATACACCTCCAGCCCTTTTATTTTTTATTTTGAAACAAAATTTCCCTGTGTTGCTTAGGGTCTCACTAAGTTGCTGAGGCTGACCTCAAACTTGCAGTCCTCCCATCTCAGCCTCTCAAGTGCTGGATCTTAGGCTCATGCCACCCGCCACGTGGCCTCTTTATAGAAAGCTCCCAATTGGCACCTGATTTCTTCAGAGCAAGAAATGTGAGAGAGGGAGAGAGTGCAAAAACCAAAAATCCAAACCTCAGTGGTGATGTCCCATTTTTCTTGCTATATTCTGTTAGCCAAGCCAGGTAATATGTGTGGTGGTACACGTTTGTCATCCCAGTACTTGGGAGGCTGTGACAGGAGGATTACAGGTTTGAGGCCAGCCTTAACAACTTAGCAAGACCCTGTTTCAAAATTTTAAAGGGGCTGGAAATGTAGATCGGAGGTAAAATGCCCTTGGGTTCAATCCCCAGTACTCCCCACCCCACAAAAAGGCATATTGCCAGGTGCAGGCCCACATAGGGGAAGGGATCATGCAGGTTGTAACTCAGGAGACAGGGTCATTGCAAGCCTCCTATAAGCAGCCAGCACTTCCCCTAGATTCCCCAAGTGCCAGTTTACATCCCAGCAGTGGCGGACACGAGTGCACCGTGTACCGTTTCCTTGACAACACTTGGAATTGGCTGGGCTTGTAATAATCTTGTGCATGTGAGCAGCTTTTCATCACAGGTATGTCTGTGCCCATTTGTGCCTGCGTGTGTGAGCATCTGTGCATATATGTGCCTGTCTAGGCCTGCATGAGCATGTGTCTTGGTGGGTGTTGCAGTGAGGGGGTTATTGTGGACAGATGTCGTTGTTGTGTCCCCCCCACACACACCTCCCCAGGCTCCTAGACACTCACCTGCAATGTTTCTATCTTCCTTCGAGAAACTGGCCTGGGGTTCCCAGGTCCTTCCAGATTTTCTGTGCCCTTAAGGTGATGTGTGTGCTGTCCACACAGAAGGTGGTGGCTGCCTCCCCGAGGCTGGGAGTCCACACGATTTGCAGGGTCTGTCTAAGCTGTTCTGTGGACCCCAGCATCCTTAGGCTCCCTAGGAGAGGGTGGAAACTTCTGGAACTTGGTAGTTTGTTTTGGATTCAGCCGCCTTTGACCACAGCAGATTGAGCTCCTGAGGCTATAATTCAGGAGTAGGAGGTGAGGCAGGCTGACCTGGTTATTTTCATCCTGGTGGATGGGTTTTTAGTTTTGTTACTGGAGATTGAACCAGAATAGTCTACCACTAAATTTATCCCCAGCCTTGTGTATTTTTTTAATTTTGAGACAGGGTCTCACCGACTTCTAAGGGTCTCATTAAGGTTGACCTCAAACTTGAGATCCTCCTGTTTCAGCTTCCCAAGTACTAGGATTACACCACACCCAGCTTGTGTTTTCTTCCTGGAGAATCTGCACATCAGCCCATGTTGGTGCCCAGCAGAACCCACTCCGGACACGTAGCTGGGACCGCTCCAGGACCCAGCAGCTGATTTCTTGTGATAAAGTTCAGCTTGATTCCACCCATGCTAAGGGGCAGGAACTCAGTTAGGTTATGTGCACTTTTGAGTCCTGTGTTCTTTTGGCTTTTTAAACCTTTGTTCGCAGTTGGGGTCCCCACCCACTGCACAATGGCAGCAGTCAATGAACTCAGCAGCTGACGTGTTCCCGACAGCATAGACCTGGCTGGTGAGGAAGCTAAGGCTACTGTTGTGGGCATAGGCCTTTTTGTATGAGTTTGTGTGTCAGCGCAGAGGTCTCCCCAGGAAGCTAGGAGCCTGTGATGCCACCTAGAGCCTGTCCCTTCGAGCAGCCTTGACACATGTGGCTAGCTGTGGAAGGGCCTTCCCAGAACTGCACTGGGCCTGTGGCTCGTCCCACTTGATGGGACCTGTGCCTTCACAGTCTACTCCCAGGGGACTTGCTGAGTGCTCGTAGGCCCACAGCTTTGCTCTCATGGGCCACAGTCTGTGCCTGTGAGTGAGATGCACCATGAGAACTCTAGGTGGAGGCTGGGGACAACGGAGAGGGAGAGTCTTGGGGCACGACCATGTTCACGAAAGCCCCTCTGTATCTGGTACAGGCTGGCCTAGCTGCCTCCCCAAAAGCCCAGAGGTGCTGGGCGTAATGGTAAACCTCTGTATTTGGGAACCCTTGCAGAACTTAGTGAGACCCTGCTTCAAAATAAAAAAATAAAATAGGGCTAGGGGTATAGCTCAGAGGTAGAATGTCCCTGGGTTCAATCCCTAGTACTAAACCAAACCAAACCAAAAGCCCAGAAGCAGTGTACTAATCAAATCTGGAACGCAGATGTCCAGTGGACTTTTCTCTTGACTGACCATTGAGAGATAGAAAGCTATTCTTCTCCAAGTCTCTGTTGGTAACTTGGGGGGGAGGTCCTAGAGATTGAACCCAGGGGCATTCTACCCCCAAGCCACACCCCCAGCCCTTTTTATTATTTGTTATGTTGAAACAGGGTCTCACTAAGTTGTTGAGAGTCTGGCCAAATTGCTGAGGCTGGCCTTAAACCTGTGGTCTTCCTATCTCAGCCTTCCAAGAACTGGGATTATAGGCATATGCCACTGTGCCTGGCTCTTGGTAACTTTTGTGTTTGTTGTACTGGGGATTGAACCCAGGGGCATTCTACTGCCAAGCTACACTCTCAGCCCCATTTTAAAAATTTTTTTTATTTGGAAACAGGGTCTCACTAAGTTACAGAGGGCTTTGCTAAGTTCCTGAGGCTGGCCACAAACCTGCAATCCTCCTGTCTCAGCCTCCCAGGTGCTGGAGTTATAAGCCTGAGCCACCAGGCCCAGCTGGTAACTATTGATAGGAGAAGTTGGAGCCAGAAACCTCAGAGGTATCAACCTCATCCCTGATCTGAGAGAGGCGGCAAAGGCTGGCAGGCATCCAATACGTCCATCACCATTGGTCTGTGCTATTCCTAGGGATGCTGAGCACAACTCTAATGTCAAGAGCAGAAGGTGCAGTCTCAGGAGAAGGATTGGTTCTGAGAAGGGACTGAGGAGTTACCTGTGAGAGACGGGGGAACACAACTCAGGACCAGTGGAGTTCTGGCTTACATGACAGAAAAAAAAATTCAGCACACACCAGTCAGAGACATAGACAAAGGTTTATTTAGGAAATTAAAGGATACACATTCAAGGGAGATTGCAGGCCACCTTGAGAATGAGAGGTGTTTGGGGGAGTGGGGGTTCATGACTCTTCTCTTAAAAGAAAGGTGGTGAAGGGAGGGTGTGGAAAGATTGGGAGGACATCAATTAATTCAGTGATCACAAGATGGTTTATGGTGGTCTGGCCACTTTCTAGATCCTTAGGCTGATCGTTGTCTCCGTAATCTGTCTGATCAAGTAAGTTGGAAAGACCCCTAAATTGTAAGTTTCTCAAGATATACCATCTGTCTTGCTTAAACCCTTTGGGGCAAGGGGTAGTTAATAGTGCACAAGGTCATTGTAGTTTTTGGCTAACTTTAGGAGTGATGGGCCTGGGGGAGAGAACTGGCTTGGAAGTGAAGATCTGAGGAACTTTAGCACCAGGCTTTTATACCATATCAAAAGTTATATTTCCTTTACATCTCTTTACTACCTATTTCTTTTATTTCTTCAGTTCTATCCCAGCACCATAGGATAGTTTGAGTAATAATCCTTGTTTTGTAGAGTTCTCAGCATATCACCCCCATGAAAGCATCCCAGTGTGTGAAATGATGGCACTGGTTTCTTTTCTGCACTTGGTCACTTCTGACACATTGTCTGTCAGATGGTGATGCCTCAGTCACAAGCCTGAGGGGCCCAAGGCTACAAGTCCAATCTGTGCAAGTCTCCCGGCTCCCTGAAGACAGTGCCCAGCACAAGAGAGAACCAGCCTTGACCACTTTATGTGTGATCCCAGGCAATGATTTAGTGTTTAGCTTTAAATTTGTTTTTACTTACTTACTTATTTTTGGTACTGGGGATTGAACCAGGGCATTCTACTTACAAGCTACACCTGCAGCCCTTTATCATTATTATTATCTAAATTTTTTTTTTCCAACAGTATCTTACTGAGTAGCTGAGCTGACCTCAAACCTGTGATCCTCCTGTCGCAGCCTCCCAAGTACTGGGATTAACAAGCATGTGCTACTGTGCCCAGCTAGTTCTAAATTTCACTAAGTTCTTTCCCAGTATTCATAATTAAAAGCATATCAGCTGGGCACCGTAGTGTATCCCAGAGGCATATTTCAGAGATAAAATGCCCCTGGGTTCAATTCCCAAATACTTAAAAAAAAAAAAAAGAAGAAGAAGAAGCAAGCTAATCATTATACACAAAGAAAGCGATGGAATCCTATTCAGTGCTAACCACGTGTTTTTGTGTGTTTACGATTACATATTCTCCAGCTCTTTGTAGGGTTTAAACAGTATTAGTGGAGGGAGAGTTGGGTTACCAGGAAGCAACAATGCAATTAAAACGCCTTGATTTTATCTTGTGGTGTTCCTGCAAAAAATAATTAAGTTAGCCTCAGCTCGAAGACAAATGCTTTGAGAAGGGTGGGGCAGGCTGTGCCCAGAGTCCGTGGAGTTTGAGGACCTCAGTTCTGTCTATCTCATAGACAAGGGCTCTAGGACTATAAGGTGAAAGAAACTTCAGAGGCCCTGGGCCCAGTGTCTGGCTCTAAATGGACCCACTGTGTTAGGTCAAGCCCTCTGCCACTAGGGTCTCAGAACGGGGAGCATGCTTTGAGGGTTAGCACAGGAGCATGGTTCCAACCCATTTGGCTTGAACCTGTGGCATGCCTGCTCAGGAAGGCCTGGTTCAGGAGCTTCAGCAGAAAGCGACATAGAAGCTTGTGGCATCTGTGTGTGCAGGGAGGAGCTGGCCCATTCTGAGTGACCTCAGGGATGGACCAGCCCTGATGCACTGCTTCTGCTGCAGCCCAGAGACGGTCTCAGACCAGGTGTAGTGGGCCCAGGGGATGAGCCACCCCAGAGAAACAAGGCCTCACCCCTTGACTGATGTTTCCAGGATTTGGGTAGACCTAGTTTCACCCCAAGTCCCTGGGTAGATCTCTACCTTCCCTTCCCTGAGCTTCCACATAATGCAGCTTAGAAGGAGTGAGCAGAGCTGGATGTGGTGGTGCACGCCTATAATCCCAGTACTTGGGAGGCTAAGATTGGAGGCATCACAGGTTCAGAAGAGGCCAACTGCAGCAACTTAGTGAGACCCTGTTTCAAAATAAAAAATAAAAAGGAGCTGGGCATGGTGGTGCATGCCTATAATCCCAGTATTTGGGAGGCTGAGACAGGAGGATTGCAGGTTCGAAGTCAGCCTCAGCAACTTAGCAAGACCCTGTTTCCAAATAAAAACATAAAATAGAGCTGGAGGTATAGCCTGGAAGTAGGAGATCCCTGGGTTCCACCCCCAGCACCACACACACACACACACACACACACACACACACACACACACAATTAAAAACAATAAAAAGGAGCCGGGCATGGTGGAGCATGCTTGTAATCCCAGCATTTGGGAGGCTGAGACCGGAGGATCCGGGTTCGAGGCCAGCCTCAGCTACCTAGTGAGGCACTCCGCAACTTAGCGAGACCCAGTTTCAAAATAAAGAATACAAAATAGGGCTGGGGGTGTAGCTCGGAGGTAGAATGCCCCTGGGTTCAATCCCCAGTACCACACACACACACACAAAAAACCAATAAAAAGGGCTAGGGGATGTACCTCGGAGGTAGAATGCCCCTGGGTTCAATCCCCAGTACAAAAAAAAAAAAAGACTAAAGTGGCTTGGTGTTGTCACCTAAACATCACCCTGTCTTCTCCTTTGGGAGCCCTGCACCAGAGCAGAGCTCTCTGGACGTGGCAGAAAGAGTGAGAGGGACCTGGATCAGCCTCATCATGTTTTGGCACAGGACAGGGAGCCCTCCCAGCCAGCTCCCTGCCACTGCCAACTCGGTGCTGCTCACAGTCGAGTGCCTTCAGGGACAGGAGTCTGCAGTATACAAAGGCCTGGACAAGGACAAGACCTACTTTCTTGTTTTGTTTGTCTGATTTTTTGTTTTGCTTTTTGGTACTGGAGAGTGAACCCGCGGGGGTTCTACCTTTGAGCTACAACCCTAGCCCTTTTTTTATTGTTTATTTTGAAACAGGGTCTCACTAAGTTGCTGAGGCTGGCCTTGAACCTGTGATCCTCCTTTCCCAACCTCTCAAGTAATAGGATTACAGGCATGCACCAGCATGCCCAGATCCAAGTCCTGCTTTCTGCAGTGTTTGATATCCAGAGACTGGGCACCTCGGGTGTCAAGTTACAGACTTTTGGATATTCTGGAAGTATCCAGTAATGTCCAGCGGGCTCGAGTTGGATGTTGACCCTGTAGTGGTTCTCTGGCTCGCACATGAACCTTGTGGGGCTATGGGCATAGTTTTCTTTCCTCTTCTCCTTTTTTATTTTTTATTTATTTATTTTTTTTGCGGTACTGGGGGTTGAACTCAGGGGCATTCTACCTTCGAGCTACACCCCCAGCCCTTTTTTTTACTCTTTATTTCGAAACCGGGTCTCACTAAGTTGCGGAGTGCCTCACTAGGTAGCTGAGGCTGGCCGCGAACCCGGATCCTCCGGTCTCAGCCTCCCGAATGCTGGGATTACAAGCGTGCGCCACCACGCCCGGCTCCTTTTTTATTTTTTAATCTTATTTATTTACTTACTTTGGCACTGGGGATTTAATTCAGGGGCATTCTAACTTGAAGCTACACCCCTGGCCCTTTTTATTTTGAAACAGGGCCTTGCTAAGTTGCTGAGGCTGGCCTCAAACCTGTGATCCTCCTATCTCAACCTCCTGAGTACTGGGGTTACAGGCATGTGCCCATACCCATGGATATAGTTTTCTTGGTGAGGAGGAAGCTGTTCTCATGCTTTCTGAGAGTCCCTCTCCCATCATACGTCTTCTCTTGCTTACAGAACTACTTTAGAGCATTTGGAAGAATCTGTACAAGATACATTTTATTGACAAACACCGAACTTTCCCAGCAGTCAGTCAGTCAGTCTTTCTCTCTCTTTTTCTTTCTAGAGCTGTTTATATTTCCTTCACTGTTACCAGGTTAGTTTTGTCGAGGCAAATTCTTCAACTGCACACATGCCAGAGTGTTTCATTGGAGCGTTCCATTAAGCAATAGGCAGCTCTCACCTGCACAGTTGTGAAACAGTTGTAAACAAGTACATGCTCAATGGGCATCTCAGCAGGTGGACAGCATTTCCTTAAAGGAGGGCCTTCCTGGCTAAGGTGTGCCAGGCTGCTCAGATGGCACTCAGGAGTGCAGCCAGGGGCCTCTGATGCAGCATCCAGAAAGACGGGTGTTTGAGCATGTGCAAAACAAACGCTTTTCTCCTCCCCTCTCCAATTTCCAGTGCACTGGTTAGCATGCACATGTGAGTTACACATCACCGGTGTGGAAATCATATCCTACGTACATCTGTTGAGCATTTTGTCTCCAGACTTACTTTTTCCCTCCACGGTCACCGCAGGTGTGTTGCAGATTTACCTGGTAATCAAGCTGTTCTACCCAGAACACCCCCATCCTTTTGGTTGTTGTTGGTCAATGGCAGAATTGTTTTTTGCTGGGATCCAGTGTGTCCAGAGAAAGCCGAGTGACAAGCTGGTCCCCATGCCCTTTGAGGTCAGAGTCACAGGACCTGCAGTTGTGAGCACTTGGATGAGGCAAAGCCAAAAGGGTCAGAGTGAGGTTCCCCAGCATGCCCTAGCAGGTATGAGTCTCCTTCCTGGCTAAGGTGTGACTCTCCTAGACGAAGAGGTTGAAGAACATGACGTTTCCTGCCTACCTGCCCAAGGTGCATGCAGTTCCTGTGAGTAGCAGCGCGTGGGGTCTCCGCTGGGGGTGCTCTTACACAGCACTGTTGAACTTGACGTCCGACTGCTCCGTGCTGTCTGGAATGACCGCCTTCAGGGCAGCGTGGCAGAAGTGGTTCAGAGCCGGCAGGTTTGTCTTCTGCTCCACGTACAGCCGCAGCTTGTCCCTGAAGGTCTCCCCAAGGAAGCTGTAGATGAGGGGATTCAGGCAGCTGTTGGAGAAGGCTGCCAGGTTGACAATGTGGCCAGTCAAGGGGTAGGCGTGGCGAAAGGACTGTTTGCAGGGAGCAGTCCCTGGCTGCGTCCGCTGCAGGAGGTGGACACTGATGAAAACATTCTCTGGCAGCCAGCAGATGAAGAAGACCAGGACCACAGCAAAGATCATGCGGAGGGCTTTCTGCCTCCGGGGGCGCAGGCCTCGGTGTTTATGAGCTTTGATGAGAACCCGCACAATAAGGGAGTAGCAGAGCCCAATGATAGCGAAGGGAATGATGAAGCCCAGGGTGACCTCGAGCCACTGCACCTCCTTGACGTCTGCAAAGCAGAAGCAGACCTCCTCTGTGTGCTGCAGGTGGACAGCTGTGAAAGGCACCAGGGTGGCCGAGACTGAGGCCATCCAGATGAGGCCACAGCTCAGCCGGGCATGGTGCTTTGTGCGGAAGAGGCTGGAGCGCATGGCTTTGGCCAGCGCGATGTACCTGTCAAAGCTCATCCAGGTGAGGAAGAAGACACTGCTGTACATGTTGATCTGCAGGAAGAGGGACATGAAGGTGCAGAGCACGGCGATGTCATAGTACTGCTCATCCAGGTTGAACACCTCAATCAGGGAGTCGGCCACCAGAATGAGGTCTGCTGCCGCCAGGTTGATGAAGTACAGGTCGGGGATCGTCATCTTTTCACGGAAACTAATGTTTACCACCAGTATCAGGATGTTCCCCACAAAACCAATGGGGAAGAGGAAAATGGTGTATAGGCACGAGAGAAAGAGGCCGATGACATACTGCTGGTGCTCATAGAGGTCCCCAGTCTGGTTCCCCAGGGCAGCACTGTGCAGCGGATGAGACAGATTGAGATCCAGGGAGCTGCCATTGGAGGCCATTGGTTGCACAGTGCCTGGGTGAATCTCCATGCCAAAGATGTGGGCTGGAGAAGTCACATTCATGTCGTCACAGTGCTATTTTCAGGATTTGTCAGAAGGGTCACAGAAATCTATTTTCAACCGTGTCTCCATCTTTATTGAGAAAGGTGGTTCTCTTTGAATCAAGCAAGACATTTGTAAAGCAAGAAAAGCCCTGTCAGTTGCAAAAGCTGAAAGAGCAGGTGCCGTCGGTCTGTGGTGGGAGCTGACTCTTGGCTAGCAGGGCACTTTGCACACTCAGTGGCGGTAGCTCATCGCTCATCCTGGGGGCAGCTGCACTTGCTACACACTCGCCATCTGGGCACCTGGGAGAGGCAGACAGGATCAAGTCTCACCTTGCAGCATGGGCCTGCTGTTGAAGCCAAGCTGTGGTGTGTCACATGAACGTTAAAGGGAGGTCAGAACTCTTCATTTCATCGTCTTGAGGAGATGCTTGTCCCTGAGCGGAAGGGAAAAAAAGAAATGTGGAAAACGTCCTGTTTTCTTCCCTAAGGGGTCCCATGGTTGCCTAGTTTAAGAGGAGGCCGGCCGTGAGTCATTCGCATGTGCAATGAGTTATATTCAGACAGCAGGCTTATGAAGTAACATGGACAGTGGAGATGGGAATCTTAGGAAAACTACTATTTGTTGGGACAGGAAATAAAAGTTATTTCAGAAGCTGTGGGAAAGTAAAGTAACATGGGAAGGGAAAAACCCAGCTTTCCTGAAAGGTAGTGGATTCAGGAAACCTGGTAGAGTCAGGGCAAAGTCTTTTTTCTTGTATGAAAAGTAGGCAAAAAAAATTTTTTTGGTAATGCTTGTTAGTTATCAAGTTTGGGTGCTATAAATGAAATTTTTTTCCTGTAGCTACAATGGAAGATGAAGAATAAAAAATGGAAGGCCGGGCCTGGTGGCGCACACTTGTAATCCCAGTACTTGGGAGGCTGAGGCCGGAGGATCCGGGTTCATAGCCAACCTCAGCTACTTAGTGAGGCCCTCCGCAACTTATTGGGACCCTGTTTCAGAGTAAAGAATACAAAATAGGGCTGGGAGTGTAGCTCAGAGGTAGAATGGCCCCCTGGGTTCCATCCTCAATACCACAAGAAAATGGAGTCAGGCGTAGTTGGGCACACCTGTAATATCAGTACTTGGGAGGCTAAGACAGGAGGATCACAAGTTTGAGACTAGTCTCAGCAACTTATCGAGTCCCCTCAGCAACTTAGACCTGTTTCAAAAGAAAACATAAAATAGAGCTAGAGGTGTAACTCAGAGGTAGAATGCTTCTGGGTTCAACCTTCAGTAAATAAATGTATGTCATCTTTTTTTTTTTTTTTTTGGTGGTTCTGGGGATTGAACCCAGGGGGACTCTACCTCCAAGCTATACCTCCAGTCCTATTTTTTATTCTTTATTTTGAAACAGGGCCTCACTAAGTTGCAGAGGGCCTCACTAAGTAGCTGAGGCTGGCCGCGAACCCAGATCCTACTGTCTCAGCCTCCCAAGTACTGGAATTACAAGCATGGGCCACCACTCCCGGCTTCCTTTTTATTTTTTATTTTGAAACAGGGCCTCACTACGTTGCTGAGTCTGGCCTTGAGAAACCTGCGATCCTCCTGTCTCAGCCTCCCAAGTACTGGAATTACAAGCGTGTGCCACCACACCCGGCTGTATGTCATCATTTTAAGAAATAATGTTAGCCAGGCACAGTGACACATCTAGTAATCCCAGCTACCCAAAGGCTGAGATAGGAGGATCGCTTGAGCCTGGGAGTTTGAGGTCAGCCTGGGCAACACCACGGGAAAGAATTCCCTCATCTCAAAAAAAGAAGGAGAAGAAGAAAGAAAAAAGAAAGCTTGGAAGATTGAGACAGGAGGATTGCAGATGCAAAGATAGTTTCAGCAAGTTAGCAAGACTCTCTTTCAAAATTAAAAAAAAGGGCTGGAGATGTAGCTCAGAGGCAGAATGCCCCTGAGTTCACTTCCCAGTACCAAGGAAAGAAGGATTAAAAACATTTTCAGTGTTGTAATGAATTATAGTATAACATACTATATTTTTGTAATGTTGTTTTGTCCTAGAAACTGGATAAAGAAAATCTCCCTCATTGTCGTTTGCGATGGGGGAAAGGAGGAGGATGTGGGTTTCCTGTCTCTTTCTTCTCTTGCTGTATCCCTGAAGTTCTCTGTGGAGTAACAAGGGCTTTCCGCCAGCACATCAGCAGTGTAAAGAGACACTGGGATTGTCATAACTTTGGGGGTAGGGGGTTGGAGGCCAGGGAGGCTGCTCAAGATCCTACAGTACACACAGGATAGCTACCTCCTCACCTAAGCCTTGCCAGCCCAAGGCTAAAAGACCTGGAATGAACTGATCTGCCATATGAAGATGGGTTTGGGTTGTTTTTCTCTTGGAGTTTTGTTTTACCCTTTGAGGTTATTAGCAATCATTTTTAAGTGTTGCAAGACCCGGCTAGAGATTTATTGCCCTCTCTCTTGAAAATACTGCTTTAAAAAGAGAAAAAAAGGGAAAAGAAGCTGGGTGCAGTAGAACACATCTATAATCTCGGGAGACCAAGACAGGAGGATTGTATGTTTGAACCAGCCTCTGCGGCTTAGCGAGACCCTGCTTCAAAATAAAATATAAAAAGGACTAGGGGTGTAGCTTGGAGGGAAAATGCCCCTAGATTCAATCCTCTGTCTTGGTGCCAGTTATTATTCAGGTATTCACTAAATTTTGCTAAGCAGGGGCTGACAGATTTGATTTTATTGGTTGTTTTGCATTCTTTATGCATTTTTCATAGGCAGTACCAATTGCAGCAATGTAAATGTCACTGTTCTAAGAGTCCATCTCTCATGTTGAAACCCTGTGCATTTAATTAGTTAATTTCTTTTTTTGGTACTGTGGATTGAGCCCAGGGGGATTCTGCCTCTGAGCTATGCCCCCAGCCTTATTTATTTATTTATTTATTTATTTATTTATTTATTGGCACTAGGAGTGGAACCCAGGGGCCTTCTATCTCTGGGCTACAACCCCACACCTATTTAATTATATTAATTAATTTATTAATTTATTTTTTGCGGTACCAGAGATGTAACCCAGGGTCATTCTATCTCCAGGTTACACCGCCAGCCCTACTTTTTATTCTTTATTTGGAAACAGGGTCTCGCTGAGTTTCTGAGAGTCTTACTAAGTTGCTGAGGCTGGCTTTGAATCTATGATCCTCCTGTCTCAGCCTCCCAAGTACTGGGATTACAGGCGTGTGCCACCACACCCGGCTACCTATTTTTTTTTTTTTTTTTGAAACAGGGTCTCACTAAGTTTCTGAGAGTCTTATTAAGTTGCTGAGGCTGGCTTTGAATCTATGATACTCCTGTCTCAGCTTCTCAAGTACTAGGATTTCAAGCATGTGCTACCACGCCAGGCTGGCTGGCTGCTGGCTGGCTAGCTGGCTGGCTGGCTTATTTACTTATTTATTTATTTAGTGTGTGGTACTGGGGATTAAACTCAGTACCTCTGAGCTACACTCCCAGCCATTTTATTTCTTATCTTTTTTTGTGTGTATGGTATTAGGGATTAAACCCAGAGGCATTCTACCTTTGAGCTATACCCCCAGCCCGATTTATTTGGAAACAGGGTCTCACTAGGTGGATGAGAGTCTACTCACTGAGGCTGTCCTTGAATCTGCAATCCTTTCTCAGCCTCCCAAGTACTGAGATTACAAGCATCCGCTACCATGCCTGGCTTATTTTTTATTTTTGAAACAGAGCCTCGCTAAGTTGCTGAGGCTAGCCATGAATCTGCGATCCTCCTGTCTCAGCCTTCCAAGAACTAGGATTACAGGCATGCACCACCACACCCAGTTCAATTTCTTTTTTAAAACTTCCCAGGATACTGGTTTTGCTCTTTGAATGTAGAAATTCTGGAAAATGTCAGGCTGTGGTTCTAGGCAGCAGTTTAAAGGCGAGTAGAAGTCAACATATGTCTGTTCTCTTACCTAAACTTGAGTAAACTATGGGGGAGGAGGTTTAGAAAAGAAGGTTCTACCTTTCTTTCTCATGTAAATGGCATCTCACACCAATACTGCTGTTATATAACCATCCAAGAAGATATGGGTGCCTACTAAAGAAATTTATCACTGTCACAGCATCATCCCTGTTCAAGTTGATCACGAACTTACAGATATAAAGTAAGCTTTAGTTTGGCATTTTATTTCCAGTTTCTCTTGCTTGTCCTAATATCGAAAAAGGAGACCACTTTTTTGTCAAGTCTGTGATTCCCTTGTCTTTACAAAGAAGTATCAGAAGCCAGGCATGGTAGCTCACACATGTAATCCCAGTACTTGAGAGGCTGAGATAGGATCACAGGTTTGAGGACAGCCTTAGCAACTTAGTGAGACCCTGTTTCAAAATAAAACATAAAGAACTAGAGGTATAGCTCAGAGGCAGAACCCCACCCCACCCTGAGTTTAACCTCCAATACCAAAAAAACATATAAAAAATTAGTTTCAACCCACCAGGACTTTCTGGGTTGGCAGGAGTGCCTCCAGGGCCACATTGCACAGAGAGCATTGAAATGAGACACATTCTTGCTTGAATAGAATATAGCAGAAGACTGAAGTAGACCATGGGTTAGGCTTTATAAAGGCAAAGCACCTAGTGTGGTCAGACCCAGGTGCTGGATATCACCTCCTGGAGGGTGTGGTGGGAAGGTGCATCCTGCCCTGTGGTGTAGCACAGCCTAGATTCAGAACCCAGGGCCGGGGCAGAGGCTTACCTGTGTCATAGGCTGGGTCTCCCCGAGCAGTTTGGATTCTGAGCAGACCTTTCTTGTGTTCCTAAAGCTCGATGTTTTCTGGAAGTGCTCTTGGAATTTGGCTGGAGTGGTCCTGGTCTTGTGGTACCTTGTGGATAAAGCTAAGCATGGACGCACAAGGGAGCAGAAAAGACAGACCCCGCCTGTGGAGGTCTGGTGGGAAGGGCTCCCCAGCGAAGCCAGCAGCAGCAGCAACAGCAACAGCAGCAGCGCCTGTGGCTGTCTGTGGCGGCAGTCTGGCCCCCTTGGCACAGCGCCGGCTTTATAGGCTTCCCAGGGTCCTGCTCATCTGGCCACCTCCCTTTAAGGCCAGTGTTAACCATTTGTTTGCTGGCCTTTTTTCTCCCACACTTTGGAAATGAGCTCAGTCCCACTAGACATATTTATGTGGAAGTTTCCAGTGTAACTGCTCTTCTTTACCAGTGACCCAGGTTTGGTTTTGTTGTTGTTTTTTAAGTTTAATGAGATTTTAATGGTTTGGGTTGTATGTGTGTATGAGGCTAGGGGGTGGTATTGAGGATTAAATCCAGGGGCTTTCTACATCTGAGCTATATCCCCAGCCCTATTTTATTCAGTTTTTATTTTGAAAGAGTTTCACTAGGTTGCTGACAGTCTCACTAAGTTGCTGAGGCTGGGTTCAAACCTGTGATCCTCCTGTCTCAGCCTCCCAAGTACTGGGATTACAGGCATGCACCACCATGCCTGGTTTAGATTTTATTTGATTGATTGATTGAATGATTGATTGATTGATTGTGTGATACTGGAGATTGAACCTAGGGGCATTCTACCTCCAAGCTATACCCCCAGCCCTATTTTTTTATTCCTTGTTTTGAAACAGGGTCTCACTAAGTTGCTGAAGCTAGCCACAAACCTGCAATCCTCCTGTCTCAGCCTCCCAAGTACTGAGATTATAAGCATGTGCCACCACGCCTGGCATATTTTATTCTTTGAAACAGTCTCACTAAGTTTCAGAGGGCCTCACTAAATTGCTAAGGCTGGCCACAAACCTGCAATCCTTCTGTCTCCACCTCCCAAGTACTGGGAGTACAGGTGTGTACCACCATGTCCAGTTTACACATTGTTTATTTTACATAATAACCTATGATTATTTGTTGAAACTATATATATATATATATTTTTTTTTTTTTTTTTTTTTTTTTTTGAACTGGGAATTGAACCCAGGAGCATTCTACCTCTGAGCTATACCCCCAGCCCAATTTCTTTTATTTCTTATTTGGAATCAGGGTCTCACTAGGTTATTGAGAGCCTCGCTAATTGCTGAGGCTGGCTTTGAACCTACAATCCTCCTGTTTCAGCCTTCCAAGTACTGGGATTACAAGGGTCTAAATTTCTGAGGCTGTTTTTGAACCTGTAATCTTCCTGTCTCAGCTTCCCAAGTATTGGTATTACACACGTGCACTACCATGCCCAGCAACAATAATATTCTTTCTCTTTTTAGCAACTTACTGGTTTTATTTTTATTTATTTATTTATTTATTTATTTTGCGGTACTGGGGATTGAACTCAGGGGCATTCTACCTCCAAGCCATACCCCCAGCCCTATTTTTTATTCTTTATTTTGAAACAGGGTCTCACTAAATTGCGGAGTGCCTCACTAGGTAGCTGAGGCTGGCCCACAACCCAGATCCTCTGGTTTCAGCCTCCCAAATGCTGGGATTACAAGCGTTCGCCACCATGCCTGGCTTATTTTTTTATTTTATTTTATTATTATCATGTGTGTGTGTGTGTGTCTCTCTCTCTCTCTCGATTGAACCCAGGGACATTCTACCTCCAAGTTATACTCCCAGCCTGATTTTATTTCTTATATGGAAATAGGGTCTCACTAGGTTGATGAGTCTCACTACTTGCTGAGGCTGTTCTCGAACCTGTGATCCTCCTGTCTCAGCGTCCCAAGAACTGGGATTACAAGCATGTGCCACCATGCTCAGCTAACTTACTGGTTTTAAAGCTAAACACTGAAGTACTTAAATTAACATAATAGCATGTGAATAATACATAGAGAATTTAAGTTTTAACTTTCACCAAGACATTTGCAGAAAGAAAATTATTGCAGGTATTTGGGCAAGAAATTAGGAATGCAAGTGGTCCTCTGCTCTGAGTGTTAGCTGTGTCCTGTTTCCCCTCCTGCTCCAGGAGCCGACTGAACACCTTCCAGAGGCTTGTGGCTGACTGCTGAGGTCCTCTTCCCCACCACAGCCACCTCCTTTCTCCTTGTAGTCGTGTGAAGTCATAGGGTAACCCCAACTTTCCAAATTCCTATGTCTGAACAGTCTTGTGCCTGACTGCCATCTCTGGATACCTAGGGCATTTTGCCTCAGAGCCACGCCCCCAAGCCCTGTTTTATTTGGTAACAAGGTCTTGCTAAGTTGCTGAGGGCCATACTAAGTTGGTGAGGTTGGCTGCAAACCTGTGCTCCTCCTGTCTCACCCTCCCAAGTACTGGGATTATACTGTTGTTGGATTTTTAATTAATTAATTTGTTTATTTTGGTACTAGGGATAAACCCAGGGATATTTTACCTCTGAGCTAAACCTGCAGCCCTTTTCTTTTCTTTTGGCAATACTGAGGATTGAACCCAGGGCCATTCTACCTCCCGAGCTATACCCCCAGCCCTATTTTATTTTTTATTTTGAAGCAGAGTCTCACTAAGTTGCAGAGAGCCTCACTAAATAGCTGAGGCTGCCTGTGAACCTGTGATCCTCCTGTCTCAGCCTCCCAAGTACTAGGATTACAGGTGTGCGCACCCACTACTGGCTTATTGTTTATTTTGAAACAAGATCACACTAAGTTCCTGAGGGTCTAGATAAATTATTGCACACTGACCTTGAACTTGCGATCCTCTTGTCTTAGCCTCCAAAATACTAGGATTATAGGTAGATGCCACCATGCCTGGCTTACTAGTTGTGGGATTTTACCCTCCACTTTGGAGAAAGATTGGCCAAGAGCCCCATGCATTCAGTGCTAGAGGCCTCTGGGTACTGTGGGACTGACCTGCCCAAGCCAAATTATGTGGTCTTATAAAACTTGTTTTATTTATTTATTTACTTATTTATTTTGCAGTACTGGGTATTGAACCCAGGGGCATTCTACCTCTGAGCTACACTCCAGCCCTATATTTTATTCTTTATTTTGAAACAGGGCCTCAATAAATAGCTCAGGCTGGCCGTGAACCTACAATCCTCCTGTCTCAGCCTCCCAAGTACTGGGATTACAACCATATGCCACCATGACCAGCTATAAAACTTGTTTTAATTAGTCTGGTGTGATGGTACACACCTGTAATCTCAGTACTTGGGAGGCTGAGACAGGAGGATCACAGGTTTGAGGCCAGTACATGCTAATTTAGTGAGACTCCATTTCAAAATAAAAAAAAGAAAGAAAGAAAGAAAGAAAGCAAAATTTGTCTGGAGGCATAGCTTGAAGGTAGAATGCCCCTGGGTTAAATCCTCAGTACCACACAAAAAAATAAAATAAAATAAAATATGGTTCGGCGTATAGCTCAGAGGTGGAGCACCTCTAGGTTTCATCCTCAGTATTACACACACAAAAATATTAACATCCTTTTAATTGACCTCATTTATGCTCCTTGTGGTGTCTTTTTACTTTTTTTTTTTTTTTCCGCAATACTGGGGATGGAACCCAGGGGCATTCTACCTCCGAGCTATACCCCCAGCCCTATTTTTCATTCTTTTATTTTGAAACCGAGTCTCACTAAGTTTCGGAGGGCCTCACTAGGTAGCTGAGGCTGGCCACGAACCCGGATCCTCCGGTCTCAGCCTCCCGAATGCTGGGATTACAAGCGTGCGCCACCACGCCCGGCTTTTTTTTTGAAGCTATGAGATTGACCACCAAGTGATCTTTTGTACCCTGATGATGAGTAATACAGATTGCTGGGAAGTGAGGACATCTTGGAAACAGCACATGGTCCTCGCAAGGAGAGCTGCTGCAGGTTGAGACAGGCGGGTGTCTGCAGAAGGGAATTGGGCAGCACCCTGTGTACCTCCAGGTACATCTGCCTGGTGGCTCATTGCCACATGAGTTTTCTGTTTTGTGTGAGCCTGTTGCAAATGCACGTCAAGGTACTCTGTGTGATACTGATTTAAAACCTTCCAGATAAGCCAGGCAGGGTGGCGCACACTTGTAATCCCAGTACTTGGGAGGCTGAGACAAGAGTGTCTGGGTTCCCAACCAGCCTCAGCTATTTTGTGAGGCCCTCCACAACTTAGTGAGACACTGTTTCAAAATAAAGAATAAAAAATAGGGCTGGGAGTGTAGCTCAGAGGTAGAATGCCCCTGGGTTCCACCTCCAGTACCGCAAAAAACAGAAAATAAAACCTTCCAGATACATCATTTGGGAAATATATATATATATAATTTTTTTTCTTTTTTGTGGTGCTGGGGATTGAACCCAGGGACATTCTACCTCTGCTCTACACCCCTAGCCCTATTTTATTTTTTATTTGGAAACAGGCGCTCACTAAGTTCCTGAGATCCTCACTAAGTTGCTGAGGCTGACTTTGAATCTGTAGTCCTCCTGTCTCGGCCTCCCAAGTACTGGGCTTACAGGCATGTACCACCACACCCAGCCTATATATATATATATATATTTTTAAGTATATGTGTGTATATATATATTTTTTTAATAGTACTGTGTAAGATTTTTTTTTTTTTTTTTTTTGGAAAAATACTAGCATTCAGGGTTTCTTCCAACTAGAAATTCTGACCTGAATATGTTAACTTTTTCTTTTTCTTTTTTTTTTTTTTCATTTCAATGGCATAAAAAAAGTAAAGAGCTGATTGGCTCCTAGGTATCTTTTGACCAGCTGCAAAGTCGAAATGATTTCAACATTAAAAATGCCTGCCACACCATTTTGAAAGAAAAGAGTCATGAGAAAGTACCACTTCCTCTTGAATTAAATAAATAAAATCCAAACCTCAAAATAGCCAAGGCAGGCCTTTTAAAAATAGCCGCTCACAGCTGGGCATGGTGGGGCACGCCTGTAATCTCAATACTTGGGAGGCTGAGACAGGACAATGACAGGTTCGAGGCCAGCCTCAGGAACTTAGCATGACCCTTGGCAACCAAGAGAGATCCTGTTTCAAAATAAAAAGTATCACAGTCCTGCTTAGGGCCCAGCCTTCACATCAAGGCACTGACTGGGTGGGGACAGGATCCAGATGGCAGGAGTTTGGTCTGGTTGATGCTTTCATAGGTGGGGATATGAGGGAATGTATGGTCGTTCCTGGAAAGCTGAAAGAGCTTCGTGTTAAGCATGACCTAGGTAAGGGCTTCCTCTGTGCTGTGCCCACTGTGTGCTATGTGTGCGCTGTCTCGGGGAGCCTGCCTCCAGCCTGGGGTGGCTCTCGCCTCCCCTTCCTGACATGGGACAAGCTCTGAGGGGAGCAGTGAGAGCGAGCAACAGAGGGCAGCGCCTCGGTTAGTGCACCACTCAGTGGCTGCCGCCTGACTGCTCATTCTGGGGTGGAGTTGACATCCTTGTGGATTTTTTTTTTGGTACTGGGGATTGAGCCAGGTGTGTTCTATCTTCAAGATATAATCCAAGCTCTTTTTAAAAGAGTCTCACTAGGTTGCTCAGGGGCTCACTAAGTTGCTGAGGCTGGCCTTCAGCCTGTGATCCTTCTGTCTCAGCCTCCCAAGTGGTGGGATTACAGGTGTGTGCCACCACGCCCAGCTCCTTGTGGATTTTGTAAGAAGTTAATACGTATTTCTGTCTATCCCCAGATAGGATAAATGGGGGCAACTTAAAAGGGAATCCAGTCTGATCAACATGTGCTCTCTTTCCTGTTGTGTTTTATTTTATTTATTTACTTACTTTTTGTGGTACTGAGGATTGAACCCAGGTACTCTACCATTGAGCTACATACCCAACCTTTTTATTTCTATTTTGAGATGGGAGTCTTAAATTTCTGAGGCTGGCCTCAAGCTTGCAATCCTCTTGCCTCAACCTCCCAAGTAGATAGGATTATAGACCTGCACCACCCTGCTCAGCTCGCCTTTTTTATTCTTTGGGGACTAACTGGGGAGCTAGCTTATCAGTCAGAGATGTTTGTGGCATTCTTTGCATGCTTTTGTTTACAGTTGAGACATCAAGCCATGTGATAAATTTTAATCTGTGTTGGAAAACAAAGTGGGAAATTTAGAGAAATTCATCTTTGGTGTTTCTGTTTTTTTTTTTTTTTTTTTTGCAGTACTGGGGATTGAACTCAGGGGCATTCTACCTGTGAGCTACACCCCCAGTCCTATTTTTTATTCTTTATTTGGAAACAGGGTCTCTCTAAGTTGCGGAGGGCCTCACTAAGTAGCTGAAGCTAGCCACGCATCTGCGATCCTCCAGTCTCAGCCTCCCAAGTACTGGGATTACAAGCGTGCACCACCACACCCGGCTGGTGTTTCTGTTCTTGCACACAGTATTTGTGCATTTTCTCTGATGATCCAAACTTAAGCAAAGCAAAGATGGGGCCCCCACCACCTCCATGCCTGGAGGTTGTTGCCGCTGTCTCCTGCCTCAGTGTTACACAAAGCACTTTCGACATTTATCTTCATGACAATTGCAAGGATTAAGCAAGGCTTGTGCCAGTAGCCTCCCCACCCTCCCATACATATACCTTTTTTTTTTGTACTAGGAGTTGAATTCGGGAGCATTCTACCTCCAATCTATACCCCCAGCCCTTTTTATTTTGAAATAGGATCTCACTAAGTTACTGAGAGTCTTGCTAAGTTAGCACATGCTAGCCTCAAAGCTGTGATCGTCCTGCCTCAGCCTCCCAAGTACTGGGATTACAGGTGCACACCCCCATATCTGGCTAGTTAGCCCTCCTTTATAAAGAAAGAGACTAGTGCCAGAGGCACTGAGGATTTGCACAGGTGTGAGTGGTGGCGGCAGCTGAGCTTTCCTGGGTCTAGTTTCTGTGTTCTGTGCCACATGCTACCTAGACATCAATTAATTCTGTGCATGTGCGTGCGTGTGTGTGTGTGTTTTATTGGAGATTGAACCCAGAGGCAGCATTCTACATCTGCAGAGGGCTTTACTAAGTTGCTAAGGCTAGCCTCAAACCTCAATCCTCTTGTCTCAGCCTCCCAAGCACTGGGATTATAGGCATACACCACCATGCCTGGCTGACATCAGTTAATACTGAGCATCCTCAAAGGATCCCATCACATCCTCGTCTATCCATTCTGGCTTAGGTAGGCTGGCAGGAGGCAGTGCCAGTCCGTGACTTAATCTCTTCTGATTTCTTCCAAATCCCCCAGGATGTTGGCTTGGGTGAGGACCATGGGGCCTGGAACCTCGAGGCAGGCCGGTGGGTGTTCTCTCCTGGGCACATTCAGGCCCAGTGTGCCTGGTGCCTCACAGGCGGGGCCTTTGGTGTACCTGCAGTGAGCTCTCGGATGCACAAACACAGACACTGTGTCCACTGTGTAGCTGTTTCCTAGAGAAAGTCAAGTTTGGTGCTCTTATCGTTCAGCTTCTCCTAGCCTGAGAAAGAATTTACAGTGTTCAGAGATTGTCACAGCCCCTGACCCTAGGGCATGCCACCTGCACTGTGGCATGCACTATCGCAGAGCAGTCCCAATTGCTCCTGGTGTTGACTGTGGGTGGCTATGCTCCTCCCTGCAGTTGCTGGAAAGAGCAGGTCCTCATATTCTGGACATGTCCTCACATTCTTTGAGAGTGATGGCAACCAGTCCTTGGTGCTTGTAGCTCATAGAAGAGCAGGTGATGCCTCCATGTGCTACCTGGGGATTGCCATAGACCCCTGGGGAGCACTCGTGGGCAGGGTGCTCTAGAAAGGGTGGCTGATGACCTGGGCCCACCTTCCCTGACCACTAAGCTGTGTTCCTCAGGAAACCCAGAGAGGCTCAGGGGGCCACAGTGGTTCCTCCCCACCTCCATGGTCAGTTCTGATTTTCTCCGGTCTTTCTTTATTCTTTTTGTGTGTGTGCCACTGAGGATCAAAGCCAGGGGTATTCTACTCCTGAGCTACACCTCTAGCCCGACTTTATCTTATTTGGAAACAGGGTCTCACTAAGTTGAGGAAGGTCTCACTAAATTGCCAAGCCGGCTTCGAACCTGCTGTCTCAGCCTCCCAACTACTGGGATTACAATCATGTGCCACCACATCCGGCCTGATTTTCTCCTTTAAAATCAAGATTTCACACTCTTACTTTGGGTTTTTTGTTTTGTTTTATACTGGGGATTAAATCCAGGGGCATTCTATTCTACCTCTAAGCTGCACCCACAACCCTTTTTGTTATTTTTACTTTGAAATAGGGTCTCATTAAGTTGCTGAGGCTGGCCTCAACCCTGTGATCCTCCTGTCTCAGCTTTCCAAGTACTGCATCACCATGCCTGATTTATTTTTACTTTAGAATCTTTTTTTTTTTTTTTTTTCTTTTTCAGTACTGGAAAATTGAACCCAGAGCTTTACACGTGCTGGCAAACAAACATTCTACCACTGAGCTACATCCCCAGACCCAAGCACCCTTGCTTTGGTTAAGATTATCCGCTCACTGCTAAAACTGCGCTCTGACATGTTTTCTGTTGGCTCTAGATCTTTGTCTTGGCCTCATATATGGGAAGCGCCTTGTTCTCAGGGTTTGTCCAGATGGCTTAGGAAGAGGAGTGGCCAGGTGTCAGAGACAGAGGGTCATAGGCCCAGGCTTACCTGGTCTTTCTTTGGGGCCTGGGGTCCTTGGTAGGGGTTGGGGTCCCTCATTGCTCCAGCACATGCCCTATCCCTAGTCCAGCACAGAGTCTTTAATGTTTCACATTTTCACCCACTTCTAAGCTCTTTTAAAGACAGGATTCTACTGTTTGAGAACCACCAATGCACTTTTTTTTTTTTTTTTTTTTTTGCGGTACTGGGGATTGAACTCAGGGGGATTCTACCTCCGAGCTATACCCCCAGCCCTATTTTTTATTCTTTATTTTGAAACCGAGTCTCACTAAGTTGCGGAGTGCCTCACTAGGTAGCTGAGGCTGGCCACGAACACGGATCCTCCGGTCTCAGCCTCCCAAATGCTGGGATTACAAGCGTGCGTCACCACGCCCAGCTCACCAATGCACATTTTTGCGGTTGGGTTTCTAAAACTACTCCCTTGGCTGAATGTTTAGGAACCCAGTGTCACTGAGAGCTCTAGGCTCGTCGCTGTGTCCCTCCTGTCCCAGTCCTGGGATCAGCTGTTATTTTGTGGAGCTTGAGCACACAGGTTATCTATTTATTTATTTATTTTGGTATTGGGTTTTCAACCCAGGGGCACTCTACCACTAAACTACACCCCTAGTCCTTTTTTAATTAATTAATTGTGGTACTGGAGATTGATCCCAGGGGCATTCTACCTCTGAGCTACACCCCCAGCCCTATTTTTATTCTTTAGTTTGAAACAGGTTCTTATTAAGTTGCAGAGGGCCTCACTAAGTAGCTGAGGCTGGCTGTGAACCTGCAATCCTCCTGTCTCAGCCTCCAAAATATTGAGATTACAAGTGTGCACCACCACATCTGGCTCTTTTTTTAATTTTGAAACAGGGTCTCACTAAGTTAATTGTGTGCTGGCCTTGAACCTGTGTTCCTCCTATCTCAGCCTCCCAAGTACTCGAATGCCATTGTGCACCACTGTGCTGGGCTACTCAGGTTCTCTTTATCACCTCGTCTGGTTCTAAACTAACAAGCTGTTGGCATATATTTATTCAGGGCATTTATAAACTAACTTGGGAGCTTCTACTTTTGGCCATTAGTAATGTGAGGGAACTTGCTATGAGCTACTTACCCATGAAAACTGGGTAAAATGGAGGAGGAGAGCTGTTTTCAGACCCTCAGACAACAGGCGGTGTGACACCGGGTAAGGTAGCACTTGGTGCTCACCCGTCTGACGTCGTCTGCAGTTCATGACACAAGTCCAGGATCCAAGGAGAGTGGGATGAGCTGGCCAAGTCGAGGGGACAGAGATTGGGTTTCTGGAGGCTGGAGGAGCTGGAACTGTCAGAACATAGTACTGGGAGAGGAGGGCAGCACATGGAGAAAGAGCCCCAAAAGTCTGGGTGGTAGTTTGCTAGAATCCATGGCTGAATCTTGTGTGTGCAGAGTGAGGACTCACCAATCCAGTTTAAGAGTAGCTGACCGCTACAAGCTACATAACTCTTTTTCTTCTGAAGAACTTCTAGAGGGCTGATTGGTGTTTATTCTCTTCAGCCAGAGTATAGAGTCATTGCTAGACATGTATGCATGTCTAACATGGTGGTGCACGCTTGTAATCCCAGTACTTGGGACACTGAGACAGGAGGATTGCAGGTTTGAGGCCAGCCTCAGCTACTTGGTGAGGCCTTCCTCAGCTTAGACCCTGTTTCAAAATAAAGAATAAAAAATAGGGCTAGGGGTATAGCTCGGAGGTAGAATGCCCCTGAGTTCAATTCCTAGTACTACAAAAAACAAACAAACAAAAAACCATGTATGTTTTAGTCTGTTTTCCATTGCTATAATGAAATACCTGAGACTGCATGCTTCATGGACAAAAAAGGTTTCTATACTCAGAGGTTTGGAAGCTCAAAGTCCAAGGTCAGGCTGCCCCATTGGTTTAGCTTTTGGTGAGCACTCCCTTAATCTGGACTGTGGTAGGTGGGAGCACATACAAGGGGGAGAAGTCAAATGGCAAGACAGGAAGCCAGAGAGAGAGACCAGGGAGGGGCCACAACAGCCTCCCATGAGGTCCGATTCCCCCACATCACCACACTGGGGAGTGGGCCTCCAACACATGAACCCTTAGGGAGACACTTTAACCACATCTAAACCATAGCAATATATGACAATTCATAGAGACCCCAGAAAGGTCATACCTTAAGGCCGGGCATGGTGGCTCATGCTTATAATCTCAGTATTTGGGAGGCCGAAACAGGAGGATCACAGATTTGAGGCCAGCATCAGGTACTTAGTGAGGTACTCTGCAACTTGGTGAGATCCTGTTTCAAAATAAAAAGTAGGACTGGGGAGGTAGAATGTCCCTGGGTTCAATCCCCAGAACTGGAAAAAAAAAAAAAAAAAAGATTCCCGTAGGTCCTAAATAACAAAACTAAATGCAACTCTCAAAAGCATCATCCTTATCTGTCAGTAATAAAATGCCAACCAAAGTAAGCTTCAGTATTCTTTAAAGAAAAAAGACAATGAAATCCAAACATTCAACAAAGAAAACTCAAAGTGTCCAACATATAACAAAAAAATGTCATATTCTGGAAAGAGGCGACCTTCACCTGTCAGCCTTGTTTTTTTCTCCCTGCATGATTGTCCCGGGTGGAAGAGGACACTCTCCGCCCACTCTGACAGCTTTCTGTGACATTGTTTCCTGCTGACCCCTGTGGGCATGCTACCAGCAGACCTCACTCTTGTACCGGACCCTTGTAAGGGTTTTGTGAATATAAACTAGTGAAAGTGCTTGCCTGGCAAGTGCACCGCCCTGGGTTCAATCCCCAGTCCAGAAAGACAAAAAAAAAAAAAAAAAAAGATCCCCCCCCCCCCAAATTAAGCTAAGAACACAAGAAAGAAAAATAAAAAACAAACAAAAACTAGTGAACAAAGGAGGATAAACAGAAGAAAAGATTTTTGGAAGTATTTAGAAACTTTAATATTATAAAGGCTACTTATCTGCATTAAGATCCAAATCCTTTTTCTTCTGAGGAAATTATGGAAATATGTAAATACTTAAAAGAAACTCAGCACAGACATGTTTTTGTTCTTTAGTTCACAGGCTAACATTAAAATATTCAGTAAAATTGAAGGTATATGAGTATAGGTTTCATAATGCTGGAGAGACACCTTCCCCTTGCTTGTCTCTTTTCTCTAGTCAACAAAGATCTTAAAATCCAGTGAGACCGATGAATGTAAACTCCAATAAGATGAACAACTGTGTCTTGTTTTATATTGCTTGTGTTACTAGCCCATCTACAGATGCGTGAGATGGAACCAGTGGAGCTTTTGAAACCTGGGGCTCCCCACTGGCCCACCAGCCCCCGGGGCACGGGTGCTAAATGCCTGCCAGGTCTCAATGGCTCAAGATGGCTCTGAACGTTATCACCAAGCTGTAGACCAACTGTTGTAATGCTTTTCAGTTTGCCATATTCTCAGAACTTCAATGGCGATAATGTTTTCAAACAAACTTCCTTTGTTCTTGGCAAGATTTCTATTGCCCAAACTTGTTGGTAGTGTAGAAGGTTGACCAGCAACAACTGTTTAGGACTAGATTATACTATGACTCTAAACTTATTTAAGCGATGTCTTTATTTTCAAGATTCCCTTTTTGTCATTTGGTTAGGGTAGGGGTAGAGAACGATGTCAACCAGCTGACAAACTGATCATTCAGCCCGCATCACGGTTAGAACACCTTCAGTCATATCGAGATGTGTCTGTGGCCAGACTCAGCTCCCAAACCACAGTGGCCTCGATGTGCAAAGTCCGGGTCAGGAAACCTTAGTGCCTTTACATAGATGGTGTTAGATGCCAAAAAGCTCATCTTTAATAGATGCCTTCCAAACATGTGTATTGTCCTATTGGAGCTTCCCGGAAGGATCGGAGTTTAAGCAAATGGGTGTTTTGTCCTGAACACCAATATAACTCTGCTATTTGACCGTGACCCACTGCCAGCAGACTGGGTCAGACCTGGTGCCCCACTCTGTTCAAAGGGATGCTGTTGTCTCCAGCACCTCCCCTGCACCTTTGCATGAGATGCCCTGGGGTGGCCAGTAGGGCGTGCCTGCAAGGCTCATGGAGGAAGAGGATGGCCAGGGCGTTGATGCAGCTCTCCCCAGACAGGACCAGTTCTGCAAGGTTCATTAGCAGCTCATCCCCTGGGGTGCCGATGGCCCTCTGCAACTTCCTTCTAGCCCGCTGCAGGAGCACCACATTGTAGAAGAGTCTGCAGGCGAACATGTTCAGAGCAATGGCCATCACCACCCAGTGCACAGAGGCCGCTTCCCTCTGGGGAGCAGCTGTCCGCCAGGCCGGTTTGGCAGCGAATAGGAGGAAGAGAACCAGCTTGAGAACAAGGGCGAGCCCGAAGCCTAAGCTGAACTTGACAATTTCATATTCAGGCCAAGCAGTCAGTGGGTCCGCCTGGCACATGGTGGTTTTATGCAGCTCCCCAGATGTGCCCAGCAGGGCCACTACAACCAGTGAGCTGCAGATGGCACAACTCCAAGTGGCAGCCAGGCCCACTGCAGGACTCCATGTGCTCTGGGCCCCCATGAGCAGATAGCACGAGGAACCCGGCAGTAGGGCCAGGACAAGCATGGCTACCTGCAGGTACTGGGTATTGAAGTAGCAGGCACTGGAGAAGAAGGTAAGGACCCCGCAGCGCAGGTTGGTTGTGAGTATGTAGTCAGGCCTGCCAGCAGCACTGAGTGACAGCAGTGTCACCAGGACACCGGTGGCCGTGAGGCCTGAGAGCAGCAAGTCCAGAGCCCCTAGCCTGGAATGGCCCCGGATGAAGGTGGTGAGGTTGAAGAGCCCAGTCACCAAGCTCAGCGGGACAAACAGAGCAATATACACGTGCGTGCACCTGGAGATGATGCTCTGTGCAGCGATGACATCCTCCACGGCCGGAGACACCTGACTCGGGTACTGGATCCAGGACATGTTGTGGGAGTCCATCTTTGGGGGAGAGCTGTTAGACCTGTAACAGAAGCACGTGCCATATGGTTATGGGCTGGCCTATCTAGGGACAAGTGCCCTCTTGAGGGGGTCAGTGTTCCCAGAGGGCACCTGACTCCAGCCCCTGTGGGGAACAGGGAGCTTGTTCAGAAGGAAGATGTCTGATCTCTAACAAATTTCTCATGTTGATCGCTAACAAATTTCTCACCTGCTGAACCCACAGACTGGTGCTGTGAGATGTGAAAGGGGAACGAGAACTTTGGCTCCCTCCTTTCTGAACATCTACCCTGTTGCTCCCACCCCTTATCCTTACAAATCTCATCACCCATATCCCATCTCAGTGCTACTCTGATAAGTGGCACAGTAAGTATGTGTCCCCGTAAGCATGCTCTTTTTAAAATTTCTCAGCCAGTCATGGTGGCCCATGTCTGTAATCCCAGTGCTTGTGAGTCTGAGACAGGAGAATTTCAGGTTCTAAGCCAGCCTCAGCAACTTAGCAAGACCCAGTTTCAAAATGAAGAATAAAAAATAGGGCTGGGAGCCAGGCATGGTGGTGCACGCTTGTAATCTCAGTACTGAGGAGACTGAGACAGGAGGATTGCAGGTTCACAGTCAGTCTCAGCTACTTAGTGAGACCCTCTGCAACTTAGTGAGACCCTGTTTCAAAATAAAGACTAAAAAATAGGGCTGGAGGTATAGCTTGGAGGTAGAATGCCCTGAGTTCCATCCCCAGTACTACAAAAAAAAAAAAAAAAAAAATAGGGCTGGGGGTGTAGTTTGGAGGTAGAACCTCCTAGGTTCAACCCCCAGTATCAAATAAATAGCCCCCTTTCTTCGTACTAGGGAATCTAACCCAGGGGCATTCTACCCCTGAGCTTCACTCCCAGCCCTTTTTATTTATTTATTTATTTTTTCTTTTTGCAGTACCGGGGATTGAACTCAGGGGCATTCTACCTCCGAGCTACACCCCCAACCCTATTTTTTATTCTTTATTTTGAAATTGGGTCTCACTAAGTTGCAGAGTGCCTCACTAGGTAGCTGAGGCTGGCCTCGAACCTGGATCCTCCGGTCTCAGCCTCCCGAATTCTGGGATTACAAGTGTGCGCCACCACGCCCGGCTCCTTTTTATTTTTTGAAACAAGGTCTCACTAAGTTGCTGAGGCTGGCCTCAAATCTGCAATCCTATCTCAGCCTCCCAAGTACTGGGATTACATATGCGTGCCTCTGCACCTGGCTGCAAGCAGGCTCTTGGCAATAGCATCTCTCCCCACAGAGGAGTTCAACCACTGATTTCTGGGGACTGGAGTTCTAGAAGTTCTGATTTTGAGTCATCAAATGCCTCTTGCTTATTTTGGTCCTGGTTCTGTGTGCATCGAGGGAATTGCCCAGAAAACTCATCGCTTGGAGGCAGGGCATGCTTGTGCATTGGTAGTCTGGCTTTTAGATCCTGAAAAATTCTAGCTAATTCTGTTCTCCACTTGGGGCCTCTTACTAACTTAACACAGACACTATAGACTCAAAGGGTGGCATGTTTTGGACACTGTTTCCCTGGGGATTGCCAAGCCTCTGCCCTTTCAGCTGGGAATTGCTTTATTACAGTGAGTTGTAAATTCCTGGGGTTAGGGCTTTAAATAACCTCTGTGAGCCCATCTGTGACCACTGAGATAATTTCGTTTCCATACAAACATCCCCCACCTCCCTTTAAATTTTAACTAAATAGCAGATGGGACTGGGAGATAGCATTTGAAGGCAATAACATTGGAAGCATAATTTTAATGGAATAGCTGAAGGCTGGCCTGGCTGCAGCAAAGTTTCTTGGTGAGCCTGGGACCATGCATGAGGAGGTGTGCCCTGCTGCTGGCCCAGGCTGGCCAGTGCATGTAGTGTGAGCACTGCAACTTGAAGTGGAGCAGAAGTGCTACGGTTTGGATATGGAGTGTCCTCCAGAAAAGCTCATGTATTGGCAATGCAGAAATGTTGGGAGATGAAATAATTTAATCGGAACTCTAACCTCATTAGTGGATAAAACAATTGATGAGTTAATCATTTGAATGGACTTACTAGGTAGTAACCTATATAGGCAGGTAGGGTGTGGATGGTGGAAATGGAGGCTGTGTCAGTCCCTGGTCCCTTCCTCACTCTCTCTCTCTGCTTCCCAGCTGCCCTAAACAGCTTTTCTCCACCAGGCCCTGCTGTCTTGATGTTTCTGCAACTATGAGTCAAATAAACTTTTCCTCTTCTAAACTTAGAATTGTTTTTGTCAGGTATTTTGGTCACAGCAATGAAAAGTTTACTAATATAGTAAGCAAATGGCTAGTTTTCCTTCTAATGTATAACAAGAACTTTGCTGTGCCTTTGGAAGCATTATTAGACACACAGGCTATTGTTTAACACATGAGATTTTTGCATACATAGACTTTTTGTTGGCTTTTTCTACTACTGTGTCCTAGATACCTTTGTGTAGCCATATACCTGTGGATCTATCTCATTTGTCTGATAGCTACATAATATCCAGGCATCTGTCAAAATCTCTGAACCAAACTCTTTAACAGTAACCAATAGTTGCCCTCCTCTGGGACAACATAGGACCAACAGATTTTACCCACATGCAACCCCTACCCAAAGTATATGTTTGGTGTTGGCTGGGTGTGGTAGTACACACCTGTAATCCCAGTACTGAGAAAGGAGGATTGCAGGTTTGAGGCCAGCCCCAGCAACTTAGCAAGACCCTCAGCAACTTGAGGAGACCCTGTTTCAAAATAAAATAGGGCCAGGGGTATAGCTTGGAGGTAGAATGCCTCTGGGCTAAACCTTCAGTACCAAAATTTCATATATATATGAAGTGTATACACACACACATGAAACATAGAACACATATATGAATACAACACAGAACATTTTACATCTATGTTCTGTGTTGTATTTCAGTCTGCCTTCTCAAACCCACAGTGCAAGTTAGTGTACAGTTAGAGCTGCCCACACAGCTGCCATTCTCTCTCTGCTCCTTTTCAATCAGATCTTCCATCTGGGATAATTTTCTTTCTACCTTGTCATTCTAAAATGTTCTTTTTTTTCTTCCCCCTGTGATACTGAGGATTGAACCCAGAGCTACACCCTCAGCCCTTTGTATTGTAATTTTTGTGGTACTAGGGACTGAAACTGGGGGTGGGGGGGTCTATCTGAGCTACACCTAGCCCTTTTTATCTTTATTTTCTTCATTTTGAAACAGTCTCACTAAGTTGCTCAGATGGTCTCGAACTTATGATCCTCCTGTCTCAGCCTCTCAAGTACTGGGAATACAGGTATGCAGTGTTGTGCTTGACTTATTTATTTAATTAAAACTGGTCTTGAAGCCGGGCGTGGTGACGCACGCTTGTAATCCCAGCATTCGGGAGACTGAGACCAGAGGATCCGGGTTCGCGGCCAGCCTCAGCTACCTAGTGAGGCACCCCGCAACTTAGTGAGACTCAGTTTCAAAATAAAGAATAAAAAATAGGGCTGGGGGTGTAGCTCGGAGATAGAATGCCCCTGAGTTCAATCCCCAGTACTGCAAAAAAAAAAATAAATTAAAAAAAAATAAAACTGGTCTTGAACAGCTGTGCAGGTGATGCACATTTTTAATCTCAGCAAGGTCAGCCTCAGCAACTTAGACCCTGTTTGTCTATAATGAAGCCCACTGTTACCAGGATTGAGTCCAGGAACAGGTACCCTTGTTCTGGGCTTTGCAGGTTCTGGGTTTCAGGGGCCTGTCCTGCCCCATTCACTGGGCCACTGGTAGCACCTTGCCAACCACAGTTACCTGTTGGTTTCAGATTAGGGTGAGGAGGGTGCCTTCTCTGAGTAGCTCACTGGCAGGGAAAGGGCACTGATCTGGGCTCAACTTGGATGTGCTGGTGGTGTTTGGGCACCTACGTGGCACCACTGTTGGCCGGCCTGCCTTTCATCCCATGGGCCCTCAGGGGCCATGTGGCTCACAGGCTCCCTGAGTGTATGTACGGCTCTGAAAAGATGCAGCCATGGATTGTGATATTTTCCATCTGCCAGTACTTAAGGACCCGAGGGGTGTAGAAATTAAGACTCATGGCCAGAGTGAGAGGAAGCAATTTATAACGTTTGTCTCATCAGACCACAAGGGAAGAAACCTCCGAGCGCTGACTGCAGGTCAGGAAACAGATTTGATGTCCAGATGGCCACTCTCTGCAGCTGGTCAGCACTTTATGTGGAGAGTGTGTTGTACAGGTGATGGTGTATGGGGACGTCCAGTCAGGTGCCATTCTGGCATGGCAGTCAGCTCTGCTCTCTGATTTGGCCATGGCCAATCCCAGGTTCCCAGTAGGGGGACACGGTCAGTGACTTGGGCCTGAGCATGTTCTTGCCATACCTGAGCTCCTGAGGTAGGATGGGATCTTACTCAGACGTCTTAAAGCTTCTGCTTTGGGTATCTTTTTGCCGTTCCCACATGGTGTGGCATCTGGGCCTACACACTGGCTTCACATGATTGTTGTGAAGGTGACCTTAATGCATAGGACTAGGTGTCCTGGCGTGTGGTGGGCACCAGACCACCCATCCCGGACTTGGCACGTGAAAGGAAGAAGATGGGTGCAAGGGTACACACCTGGAATCCCAGTACTTGGGAGCCTGAGACAGGAGGATCATAGGTTCAAGGCCAGCCTCAGCAACTTAGAGAGACCCTGTTTTAAAATAAAAATAAAAAAAAAACTGCTAGGGGTATAGCTTGGAGGGAGGCCACTGGGAGTTCCCTGGTGGTGGTGCTGGACACAGGTGCCACATGACAACACTGGGGCCTTTCTTTCCTGCTAATGTCTGAGCCCCAAGCACTGACTGCTTCAGTCCAGTGTTTTCACCATGGCATTGCTTCTGGTGCTTTTGCTCAGTACAGACCCAGGTGGAGATGCTTCCTCCACCTTCCATGGCACTCCAGGGTCCTTCCCATGGCACGCAGGGTCCTTCCCATTGCCACCTGAGGCTCCCCCAGGTTCTAGGTCCTGTTCAGACCCTGTTGGTGAGGAGTAGCTGGGCACTTTCAGCTCTGCGGAGCACCAAGCCATCCTCCCTGCGACCCTGCCCTGGGCATGCACCTTCGTGCCTTTGTGCCACCCTGGTGGCCCTAGACCACATATGTCATGGTCAGCCACTTTCTCTGCCCAGCAGATGAACTTGCTCCTCACCTTTTTGAGTGAAGAGAGAATTGCTGAGGATGGCTTCAATCCTGCAATTCTCCTGTCTCAGCCTCCCAAGTACTGGGATTACAGGCCTGCACCACCACACCCAGCAGGTGAAGGAACAATACAAAAATTCTAAGGACATTTTCTCCTGAAAGCACCCACAGTCCATTCTTGCTCTAAACCTCCTGCCTTTATCCCCTCTTCTTTATATCCTGGGCTTCCTTTTGACCTTGGCAATCTCTCACTCCCTTTCTGCCACTCTCACCTTAAGCCCTCCCCCGCAAAAGATGAGAGAGCTGGGTCCTGTGGTACCGGCCTGTAATTCTGGTACTTGGGAGTCTTAAAACAGGATTGCAGGTTTGAGACTACCACATGGTAATTTAGCAAGACCCTACTTCAGAATAAGAAATAGAAAGGTCTGGGAGTGTAGCTCAGTGGTAAAATGCTCCTGGGTTTAGTCCATAGAACCACAAAAATAAATTAAATAAATAGAGATGGGGAGAAGGCAAGCAACAGTGGGCACAGGCATACAGACTAGGTCCAGCTGCAACGCACAGGAGTCAAGGCAAGGCCAACAGGTCATCTTCCTGTTGTGAGTTCTGGGTCTACGAGCTGTCTGAAGTGCTTTGTGTCTAATAATTCACTCTGACTTCAGTTTCCAAGCAAGGTGGGCTCAGCTGTTGTCTCACTTTACGGATGAGGTGACCCAATCACAGAGTCATGAGGTTGTGTGTGCCTGGCCAACTCTCTAGTCCACGATTCAGTCACGGTCTGAACCAGATCTTAGCACAGAACTGCACTTTTTTCTATGGTAATTTTTAAGAATTTACAAATAGTGAAGCCTGGCATGGTGTTGCATGCCTGTAATCCCAGTACTTTGGAGGCTAAGACAGGAGGATTGCAGGTTTGACACCAGTCTTAGCAACTTAGTGAAACCCTTTCTCAAAATTAAAAATAAAAAGGGCTGGGGGTATGACTCAGAGGTAGAATGCTGCTGGGTTCAATCTCCAGTAACACACACACATACACACACAAAAAAAAAAAAAAAAGAAAGAAAGAAAAGAAAAAGAAAGAATTCACAAATAGACAAATAGTGAAATGTGCTCTTCTGGTATATGCCAGGAAAGACCTGATGATGTAACCACATCAGCGCAGGAAACAGCATTCTCACTTCCATCCCCCGGCAAGCAGCCCCCTCCTCCACCCTGGCATCCATTCGTCTGTTTTTTATTATTTATTTATTTATTGCACTGGGGATAGAATGCAGGCACATGCTGCTGCCAAGCTACATTGCAGCCAGCTTCAGGCCAAGATCCAGGGGCTCTGGGACCCTCTCTGAGCCCCGAGGGAGGGCTGCCAACGTCAGTCTGGGTTCCTTGCAGCTCCCCTGAGGCCAGCGCCTTGAGAATGTTGTGTTCTCAACAGCAGCTTTTGCCTGTCGCGCCTTAAATAGCCCATCAGAATAGTTTCTGCAAGCAGGGGTCCCTTTCTCAGCCCTGCTTCCTCAGAATTAGGAGGTGGGGAGACAAGGGTAGCCTCATCCCAGGAATAAGGGTGCATATTTCCCAGAGGGTCAGTGCACGGAAAGTGCCAGCTTCCTGTGGGGTAGGTGCTGCTTGCTTCCATGTCACATGCATCCTTGAGGAGATATAGGACCATCCCCTGGGCCTGTCTCAGATGCTGCGTCTTTCCTTGCTTCCAGTAGCCACTGTTTCAGGTGGCTGAGTTCATTGGGAGTTCTGCCAGTTCTGCTCACCACACTGGCTTATTGAGTGTTATTCCATACTTCTTCCTGTTTTTTATTGCCATTGTTAATAGGTAAGTGGTTGTTATACTAGTGTGACAATTACAAAGCCTTTCGTGCTACATGGACGCGAAGTTGTCTCAGAACATTTGTTCTTTTAGATCCATTCTGATCTATACTTGTGGGCCTTTGGTTTTCTGTGCAAAAGGAACATAAAGCACTGAGGTCAAGATTTTCCTATGTGATCCATGGGGCTCTCCACACAAGCAATACAGCAGTGACGTGGCCTTGGTACTGCCTGGGCGGGCCATGGGACCATGTGAGTGTCTGCCAACATCCTGCCATCTCCACAGCCCAAGGTCTCCCCGTGTTCCCATCCAGCTCAGATTTCAGTCCTTTGGGAGGTGTCGTTTTCTTGTTGTTCTACTACCTTTGATGGTACTGAAGGCCTGTGGAACTGTGTCTCTGTTACTCAAATGGTGGAAGATGGTCCAGGGGCTAGTTCCAAGACAGAGCTCATGGAAAGCATGAGCTGATCCAGGTGTGGTGATACACACCTGTGATACCAGTACTTGGGAAGCTGACACAGGAGGATTGCAGGTTCAAGACCTGCCTTGGCAACTTAGCAAGATCTAGTTTCAAAATAAAAATAAGAAGAGCTAGGACTGTAGCTCAGTTTTATTTTATTTATTTATTTATTTATTTTTGTGGTACTGGGGATTGAACTCAGGGGCATTCTACCTCTGAGCTATACCCTCAGCCCTATTTTTTATTCTTTATTTTGAAACTGAGTCTCACTAAGTTGTGGAGTGCCTCACTAGGTAGCTGAGGCTGGCCACGAACCCGGATCCTCCCGTCTCAGCCTCCCAAATGCTGGAATTACAAGCATGCACCACCACGCCCGGCGTGTGTAGCTCAGTTTTAGAATGTCCACTACAAGAAACAATCCCCAGTACCGAAAACAAAACAAGCAAATAAAAAAGTATGAACTGCCTTTGTGATGGGTTCCACTCCACAGGCCCCACATCCCTTGTTCCCCACTGTCTTCCTTCTGGCAAAACTTGGCTGTTTTAGTGCCTTCTAGTTTTGGCTCTGTAAATGTTTCCATCTCCATCTCTGTTCCTCCAGCCTGGAACTGACTCACTGATGAGTCACCATGTCCAGTCTGTGTGTGTGGCCAGGCATCCTGCTTCACCAGCTCCTGCCCAGCTCTGCACAGAGGTGCAGCCTTGGAGGGGGCCTTCGACTAACATCTAGGTGGTGTGTGGGGGCCAGAGAAGCGCCACCAATCCTGATTCCCCCTCCCCCCCCCCACATACACACACACACACACACACACACACACACACACACACACATACACACACGAGTCTAGAAGGGCAGCCAGTGCAGAAGATCTGGCTGCACATTAGGCACTCAGTTGGCCCCTCTCTGTCGTGCCCCCTTCTGGCCAGCCAGAACCAAAATGATAAGCCCCAGAAGAAGGGACCCGGAGGGGCAGCTGGCTGGATGAGAAGTCCACTCAGCCCAGCCCGTCTCCCAGAAGTGCCAAAGGCTTCCCTTCACGTCAGACAATTTTAAAGGAGTAGACTCAGCCAGGCGCGGTGGTGAATGCCTGTAATCCCAGACAGGATTGCAGGTCCATGGCCAGCCTTAGTAATTTAGCAAGACCCTCAGCAACTCAGCTAGACCCTGGTTCAAAATAAAAAATAAAAAGGGCCACAGGGTAGCTCAGAGGCAAATGCCACTGGGTTCAGTCCCCAATACAAAAAGAAAAAAAAAAAAGCTTTACAATCTGGGCATTGTGGTGCACATATAATCCTAGTGCTTGGGAGACTGAGATAGGAGGATCACAGGTTTGAGGCCAGCCTCAGCCACTTAGTGACATCCTGTTTGAAAATAAAAAGAGCTGGAGATATAGCTCAGAGGTAAAATCCCCAATGCTAAACAAAAGAAGTAGACTTTGTCCTGGGGTCCCAGCAAGTGAGCTGGCTCGCACTGCATAGCTGGGAGTCCCTCATTATATGATGGGTGGCAAGGCAGGCTGTGGTCCCTGGCCAGCTGACAAGACCAGAGAATGTCTTGTAGAACATCACCAGGGCTTTTTCATGGAGGTGAAATTTCATTTCATTAAGTGAGACTGACCTGCACATGAGGATTTCGGTGCTGGTCCCCCCAGCCCTGGGTTGCAGGGACACACATCAGGAGCCTTGCACTGAATCTGAGCCGGAAGCTCACTGTGCAGAGGCTGCATTCGACCCTGCTTGCTCGGGAGGTTTTCCCCAGGCTCCAGAGGGCTCCCTCCCAGGCTCTGCCTACCTCCTCCCTCTGAGTGGAAAAGTGGATGTCTGGGCTCCCACCTCCCTCTCTCCACTGTCGGCCAAAAGAATCCCATTTTTAGGTTTCACACACCATGAAAACACACACATTCCAGATGTGCCTACTCTTTTTTTTTTTTTTTTTTTTTTTTTTGCGGTACTGGGGATTGAACTCAGGGGCGTTCTACCTCCGAGCTATACCCCCAGCCCTATTTTTTATTCTTTATTTTGAAACAGGGTCTCACTAAGTTGCGGAGGGCCTCACTAGGTAGCTGAGGCTGGCCACAAACCCCTCCGGTCTCAGCCTCCCGAATGCTGGGATTACAAGCGTGCGCCACCACGCCCGGCTGTGCCTACTCTTAAACATTCATTATATTCTGCCACATTAGACCTTCCCAGCATTCCTGTGCTACAATGAAAATCCAGCAGTAGTAATTTATGTATTTATTTTCTATGGCAAGGGATTGAACCCAGAGGCATTCTACCTCTAAGCTACACCCCCAGCCCTATTTTATTTTTATTTGGAAACAATCTCACTCAGTTGATGAGAGAGAGTCTCACTGCTTGCTGAGACTCTCTTCAAAACTGTGATCCTCCTGTCTCAGCTTCCCAAGTGTGTACTGTCACATCCAGCTCAGCAGTAGTAGTTTATCTAGCAGCTCCAGCAAAATTCCAACATGTTCTCTGACTCTCCACTGACCTTTCCAGCTCCATCATCTTTTTTTTTTCTTTGTAATACTGAGGATTGAACCCAGGGGCACTCTACTTCAGAGCTATACTCCCAACCTTTTTATATTAATTAATTTATTTTATTTTAAAAATGGTCTCACTATGTCGCTGAGGGTCTTGCTAAGCTGCCAAGGCTGGCCTCCAACCTACAATCCTGTCTTAGTCTCCCAAGTACTGGGATTACAGGTGCACACCACTGTGCCCAGCTTTGACCTTTCTTTTAACACAAGGAAGCCAGATAGTCAAAGGCTAGAAAAAAAATTGTATTTGCATTTTTTAACAGAATCAACCTGTAGTATAAAGAAACTTTGGTTTTTAGAAAGAAATCCCACAGCTACGAACGTGTTCCAGCCCCCCTTCCCCAGCCAGCTTCTACCTACCCGGTAAGTCAGAGGGAGGAGGCCAGAGTCCTAACGGGAGGGTGGGCAGGGTTGCTACTTCCCGCAGAAGTCGACAGAATGCTCCCCTGTGCAGAGGCCCCACTCCTGGCGCCCTTGTGGGGTCTTAAGCACGGGGCTGTCATCGGGAGTGAGGAGATTTCTGGGAAGCCAGCTTCTCTGCTCCGTCTTGACCTCCCTTCAGTTGCTCTGCTCACCGAAAACAAGGCAGGCACAGAAACCTACAGCTGTGTGAAAACAGGAATTGGCTGTGTGTCATTCAAACCACACACTGCATTTAAGCAGTGTATGGTTTGGCCACGTGACCCAGAAATTTCAAATCCACCTATGTCAGACAGAGGCAGCCTGGTGTGAGGACGGGAGAAGTGACGTATCTGCATGCTGTGCTGAGTCCCTGGATTTCTAGGGCTTTCCTACAGACGTGTGCTGGCCACTCACCGACAGTCCCTCCCAGAAAGCAACGTTAGTAACTTAAAATAGGAGCTAAAACCTCACCCAGACAGCAGAGCCTTCCCCTGGAGCCTTGCCTCACAGTCCCCACTGCGGGGCCAGCACCAGCCCTGCCCAGATCGGGGGTCTCAGTCCCCTGCCCCTGACAACGGGGTGACCCAGGACAGATGACACCTCAGCCTGGATGCCCAGTGACCTGAATCCTAACCTAACTCCAGAGCCGGGCGGCTTCCCTCACCAGCCCATGTGCTGGCACCTAGAGCTTCACCCAGGAGTTGCATGGAGTTGGCTGTGCCAGGCAAGACATGCCACCAAAAAGCATGTCATCATGTTGGTCCCCAGAACCCACTGCACTCAGCCTCCTGAGGAGGTGGCGGTACTGGCAGGGAATAGTCCTGCGTGGAGGCCCCAAGTTCTGAAGGGAGAGGCCCAGTCTGATGGAGGTAAAAGATCTTGGAAATGGCTTCGGGGGGCCAGCTTTCTTTCCTCTGGCTTTTCCCAGGACAGCCCTGTGGGAATCTTAAAATGCAGATGGTCTATACATGCCCCCTTTGGTGTTTCTGCCTGTCTTTTAAGATTGCTGTATGGCCTAGCACAACAGGTGGTGCATACTTGGAATCCCAGTACCTAGGAGGCTGAGACAGAAGGATCTCAGTTTCAAGGCCAACCTCAGCAACTTAGCAAGACCCCATTTCAAAATAAAAAGGGGGTATAACTCAGAGATAGAATGCCCCTAGGTTCAATCCATAGCACCAGAACTAAAAAAGATAGCTCTATGTTTAGAGGCTCCCCAGGGGCTGTTAATGCAGCACCCAGCCTGTCTGTGGAGGGGGCAGGGTGCCCTCCCCTGAGCCCTGAGCTCTCCTGGCATGTGCAAAGGGCTGGCCACAGACACTTCCCTCAGCCTCCTGGATCCAGCAGAATTGTCCCAAGCCGTGGGTGGCCCCTGAATGGTCCATTGCTATCTATCCCAAGGGTGGGAAATTAATAGAATTTGGGTGACAAATACTGCTCCTTTAGCACAGAGTCTGTCCCAAAGGTTCTGATCAGAGGTTCTTGTTCTGGTAACCCAGACATTGTGCTCTGGAAGCCCAGTGTTTTGAAAGTTGTGAGAAACAAATCTGGGGGACTCAGTGTGAAGGTTGCACAGGACTGTGGGGGCTGTCGTAGCATCTCTAATATGGATGGGCGGGGCCTCTAGAATCAGTAAGTGCTGGGGGTTGGGAGGCCTGTCACTCTTGTTCCCAGCCTCCTTGGGTCTCAGCATACTTGTAGGTGCCTGGGCCTTGTCCACAGTGGACTGGGGCGGGAACCCTGCAGCCTCGCCTGGCCACCTGCTCTGGTGCTCAGACTTGGTTTCCACATTATGAAGGCAGAGGACAGACTCCTGAAGCCCGCTGCTGTGCCCTTTGGATGTCATGTGCTGTCCCTAGGAGCCCACCATGTGCAGGCAGCTGCTGTGGAACCAGTGAACTGGCCCCAGGGAGGACTCTCGTGGGACTGAGGTCCCATCCCAGGAGGCACCGCAGTTTTGTCCTGTGTTCATTATCCAGAAGCTTCTGCAGGGTTGGGGTCTTTCCTAGAAAGGGGCATCCTGCCTCCTGGTTCTATGAGCTCAGGCTCTGGGGCCACAATAGGGGCCTGGCAGAGCAAAAGTGCCTTTTCTATGAACTCTCCCACCTGCAGGAGGGTCCTGAGCTCCTGGAGGTGCCACAGACCCAGCGCTCTGTTCCCTCCTGACCTGTGGCTCTTCCTGTAGCCTGAGAACTGAGTGCATGACCGTGCTGGTGTGTAGGGTCAGAGAGCGGCTCTTTCTGTGATCGTGCTGCTGGTGGCTGCAGTGTCTTCAACCCTCCAGGGCTGTGAACTCGGGCTGCTCAGGTCACCACCGGGATGGTCCAGGTGTGTGGCAAGAACCTGCAACATGGAGGCTGAAGCAGGAGAATCACAGGTTTGAGACCACCTGAGCAACTTGGTGAGACCCTATTTCAAAATAAGATATAAGCCGGGTGTTGTGGCACATGCTTATAATCCTAGTACTTGGGAGGTTGAGACAGGTTTGAGGACAGCCTCAGCAATGTAAGGAGACTTTTCAGCAACCTGGTGAGACCATTTCCAAACAAACGAAAAAAAATTTTTTTTAAGAGCTAGGGGTGTAGCTTAGAGTTAAAATTAGGCTCATTCCCCATTACCACAAGATAAATAAGTAAATAAATAAAAGATAAAAAATAAACCAGGTGTAGTGGTGCTTACCTGTAATCTCAGTACTTAGGAGGCCAAGATAGGATGATCACAGATTCAAGGCCAGCCTCAGCAACTTTAGCAAGGCCCTCTGCAACTTAGAGAAACCCTGTTTCAAAACAAAAAATAAAATAGGGTTTGGGGGTGCAGCTAGGAGGTAGAACACCCATGTATTCAATCCCTAGTACCCCCACCCCTGCAAAAAGAAGGAAGGAAGGAAGGAAGGAAGGAAGGAAGGAAGGAAGGAAGGAAGGAAGGAAGGAAGGAAGAGGGAGAGGGAAAGGGAGGGGGAGAGGGAGAGGGGAGGAAACCTAAGTGTCCTCTGTACCATTCTCTGTAGAGGCAACAGGAACTTCTGAGCAGTGAGCCCTCTGCAGTAGAATATCACAGTGTCACATGATAGGGCCTTTGCCTGTGTCCCTGCTATCTTCTATAGTGTCTGGACCACAGCAGATCTACTTAAACATAGTGGCCATTCTGAGAGGCAGGAAACCTGGCAACTTGGGGCATCTCAAAGACCCCTGCTGTTGTGCACGTCATCCTTTGCACACAAGCTGGCTAAGCCATCAACCCTGAGTAAGGAGGCCTTTGCCCGAACCAGGCTGGAGACAGTATAGGACAGTGTGCTAGCCTCCTCAGCAAGCCCTGGGCTACAGTGCGGGCCACGCCTAGGGCTTGGCCTCCAGGACCTGTGAGGGATGTCCTCAAGAAGTCCCTGGGTGAGCCAGGCATGGTGGCACATGCTTGTAATCCCAGTATTTGGGAGGCTGAGACCGGAGGATCCGGGTTCACGGCCAGCCTCAGCTACCTAGTGAGGCACTCCGCAACTTAGTGAGACACTGTTTCAAAATAAAGAATAAAAATAGGGCTGGGGGTATAGCTCAGAGGTAGAATGCCCCTGAGTTCAATCCCCAGTACTGAAAAAAAAAAAAAAGAGTGTATTTGTGCTGTGCATGGTGGCACATGCTTGTAACCTGAGTACTTGGAAGGCTGAAGCAGGAGGATCATAGATTCATGGACAGCCTCAGTTGCTTAGTGAGGCCCTCCATAACTTAGGCCCTATTCCAAAATAAAGACTAAAATAGAGCTGGGCGTGGTGGCCCACGCTTGTAATCCGGTACTTGGGAAGCTGAGACTGGAGGATCTGGGTTCGCAGCCAGCCTCAGCGACTTAGTGAGGCCCTCTGCAACTTAGTGAGACCCTGTTTCAAAATAAAGAATAAAAAATAGGGCTGGGGCTGTAGCTCGGAGGTAGACTGTCCCTGGGTTCAATCCCTGTGCAAGAAAGAGAGAGAGAGAGAGAGAGAGAGAGAGAGAGAGAGAGAGAGAGATAGATAAAGAAAAGAAAGAAAGAAAGAAAGAAAGAAAGAAAGAAAGAAAGAAAGAAAGAAAGAAAGAAAGAAAGAAAGAAGCCAGGTGTGGTGGCGCACGCTTGTAATCCCAGCATTCGGAAGGCTGAGACTGGAGGATCCGGGTTCGTGGCCAGCCGCAGCTACCTAGTGAGGCACTCCGCAACTTAGTGAGACTCGGTTTCAAAATAGGGCTGGGGGTATAGCTCGGAGATAGAATGCCCCTGAGTTCAATCCCCAGTACCACAAAAAAAAAAAGAAAGAAAGAAAGAGAAATTGAAGACATTTTCTCATGTGAATCCACTTACAAGTGTGTCCTAAGGGGAATATTTTTGTGTGTGAGGGGGTATCGGGGATTAAACCCAATTTAGGGTGCTCGACCTCTGAGCTACATCCCCAGGCCTTTTTATTGTTTATTATTTCTTTTGGTACTGAGAATTGAACCCAGGGGCATTCTACCTCCAAGCTACACCCACAGACATTTTTACTTTGTTTGTTTGCTTGTTTATTGAAACAGGGTCTTGCTTAGTTACTGAGGGTCTTGCTAACTTACTAAGGCTGCCTTTGTACCTGCAATCCTCCCGCCTGAGCCTCCCAAGTACTGGGATTATAGGCATGTGCCACATGCCCAGCTTCCCAACCCCCCCCCCCCTTTTTTTGAAACAGGGTCTCACTGAATTGCTGAGGCTGGCCTTGAACCTGGGATCCTCCTGTCTCAGACTCCTGCATACTGGGATTACAGGCACGGGTCACTGAGCCAGCTGTCCTGGGGGGAATTCAAATGGAAGCAGCAGGTTTTCCAGGCTGGGTACTTACAGTGACCACCTGGCTGGGTTATTTGGAAATACTGGCCCGGTATGATGTCCTCTCAGTACCTGATTTGGGGTGAAAACTATTGTGGAGAATGGTGGATTGTGTTACTTAACTCTATTCCACCTGGTTTCTTTGTAATCTGTCAGGAACATCCTCTCTGGTCTGCTCTCTTTGGTCCTGCTGGCCTCCTGCCCTCCCAGCAAAGCTGGTGTGGCTCCCCAGCCTGTGACTCTTGCTGCCAGTGCTTCCACCATCCTGAAAAGTGAAGGTCCGCTGATGGCCACTGGATGGAGCTCGTAAAGCAAGGCTGCCCCAGGAGGCTAGAAACATTTAACCTGGGAAGATAGTTCTGAATCACATATTATTTGGCTCACAGCTCAAATACAACAACACTTTAAAAAAAAAAAAAGTGGCACTGGGGATTGAACCCAGGGGAATTCTACCACCAAACTACACCTTCAGCCCTTTTATATATTTTTTAATTTAATTAGTTAATTTATTATTTGGTACTGGGGATTGAACCTAAGGGCATTCTACCTCCAAGCTACACCCCTAGATCTTGTTTTTTTTAATTATTTTGAAGTAGGGTCTCACTAAGTTGCTGAGAGTCTCACTACTTGCTGAAGCTGTCCTCAAACCTGTAATCCTCCTGTCTCAGACTCCCAAGTACTGGGATTTCAGGCATGCACCACCACACCTGGCCACGACAACACCTTAAATTTTGTGCATTTTGTCTGTCAGCATCTGTTTCCTGGGCTCACATAATGTTAATGTCAGGGGTCCAGAGAGTCCCCAGGTAAGTTAGGACATACCTGCCCCTCCTCATGAAACACTGAGACACAGTCACAAGACTGTCCAGTGCACTGTTCTCCAGTGTCCAGGTCAGAGTTCCCACAGGTTCATACACCTGCATATGCACCTCATGGAGAGAGACCATTTCCATCATTCTAGAATGTCCCTTGTGTTCTCCCCACCCAGGCAGTCCCTATAACCCTGGCAGAGGAGCAGGCTGCTGTGTATGCATGTATCTGGCTCTTGAGGTTCACGGTGCTGTTATGAGTTTTGGTAGCCATTCCTTTTTTTTGCCAAGCAATATTCCATTTTTGGAGAGGCCATGTCTGTCTGTCTGTCTGTCTTGTCGCATGTTGGCTGACGGGTAGGCTGTTTCCAAGTCAGGCTCTTATGATCAAAGCTGCTGTGAAAGTTCAGGAATGTGTGTGGCCATCTGCTTTTGCTTTTCTTGGATAAAAACCTCAAGTTGGCTGTAATCCCAGTACTTTGAAGGCTGAGACAAGAGGACTGCATGTTCGAGACTAGCCTCAGCAACTTAGCGAGTGTCTCAGCAACCTAGTGAGACCCTGTTTCAAAACAAAAATAAAGGGCTGAGGGTGGAGCTTGGAGGTAGAATGCCTCTGGGGTCAATCTCCTATACCAAAAAGAAAAAAGAAAAAAACTCAAGGTGGAACAAGTAGAATGAACAGTAATCGCAGTTGTTGTTTTTTTGTTTTTTTGTGGTACTCAGGATTGAACTCAGGGGTATTCTACCTCCGAACTATACCCCCAGTCCTATTTTTTATTCTTTATTTTGAAACAGGGTCCCTCTAAGTTGCGGAGTACCTCACTAGGTAGCTGAGGCTGGCTGCAAACCCAGAACCTCCAATCTCAGCCTCCCAAATGCTGGGATTACAAGTGTGCGCCACCACGCCCGGTTGCAGTTTTGCTTTTATAACTTGCAAACTACTGTACCATTTCACAACCTCTCTCCATTTTCTAAGTTACAGCCCTGCTATACATCAGACAGGAGAAGGTGGCAGGAGCAGGTCCATCCATCCCTCACCTGAGAGAAAGCCCTAGCACCAGGCAGTGGCTACTTGCGGTTGTGACATTTCTCAGACTGAGGTCAGAAGGAACCCTAGGGACAAAGTGCTCTACAGAGAGTGCTCAGGAATCAGCTAAGTTTGGGGGATGCTGCAAACACTGTCTTCCTCCTGGAGGATTTAAGTGTGCACAATAAAACCTAAGTGTCCTGCAGAAGTGAACCCAGTGCAGCCGTTTACCGGCATTTCTTCTCTGGACACACACTTTATGTTCTCTTGCTGCCCCTCCCCACCCATACTGTGTGCTGGGCAGGGATGTGGGCTCTGGCATTTCTGCAGGAGGGGCTTAAAGAAGCATCTCACAGGTTCTTTGCTGGCCCCACATCTAATGGTCCAGGGATACCTGAGAATTCCAGTTGTTTTTGAGCCAGGAGTAGGGGGAGTCCCTGTGTCACCCAGGTGCAGGTCGCCCGGGCTGGCTCAGGCAACCGTGGCCAGGCCTCTGCCTGCTGAGCCTTTTGGGAAGTCACCTAAGTTCTGGGCTTCCTTTCTCCTGTCTGTGAAGACAGATCAGGACACTGTGTTTAGATGCCAGGAGAGGCTCAAGGCCAGCCAGGCCCTGGTTGAGGCTCCACATTCCCATCCTCTTCCTTCCAGGCTGCATCGGGCCTCCTCAGCCTCAACACTGCTCCAGATGGTGCTCACTGTGCAGGTGTTCCCACTGCAGTGCTCCAGGCAGAGTCATCGCTCTCCCAGAGCTACTGGTTCTGTTTGCCTTGGCAAATAGGATTCACCCACATGCATTCTTGGGATCTCACTTTGTTTTTTGCAGTGTGAAGGTAGAACCCAGGGCCTGTGCGTGCTGGGCAAGCACTATGCCTGAGCTGCACCCCAGCCCTTCCATATTCTTTGAAGGTATGGTCTATGACTTCTTTTTCATTACCGTGTGTGTGTGTGTGTGTGTGTGTGTGTGTGTGTGTGTGTGTGTGTGTTTTGCTGGGAATTGAGCTATACCCCCGGCCTTATTTATTTATTGGTTGGTTGATTGATTGGGATTACAAGCATGTGCCACCACACCCGGCCCCAGCCCTATTTTTATTTATTTATTTATTTTGCGGTACTGGGGATTGAACCCAGGGACATTCTACCTCCAAGCTATACCCCCAGCTCTATTTTTTATTCTTTGTTTTGAAACAGGGTCTCACTAAGTTGCAGAGTGCCTCACTAGGTAGCTGAGGCTGGCCGCGAACCCGGATCCTCCAGTCTCAGCCTCCCAAATGCTGGGATTACAAGCGTGTGCCACCACGCCTGGCTCCTATTTTTATTTTTAATTTTGAGACAGGATCTTGCTAAGTTTCTAAGGCTGGCCTTAAATCTGTGATCCTCCTGTCTCATCCCCCCAAGTACTGGGATTACAGGCATGCACCACCACGTTCAGTTGTGTTCCCTGACTTGTAAAGACCTTGTCTCTTCCCCTTGGCACCCTGTCCTTCAGGTCCCAGAAATCACTCCAGATGTGCCTGTTACCTCCATCCATTTCTGGTCCTCACCTGCCAGGTGCTGTGGTGCCCTTGCTCTCACAGAGCCCTGCGTGTTGCTTTATATTTACCTTCTAAGGGTAAGAAGAGGAGGAGGGGGTTCCCACTGAGAAATGGTACCTGGCTATGTCCATCAAGTGCTTCCAAGTGCCTGTTCTCTGAAGTGCTATCTAGGAATTACCTATCTGATCTTAATAGCCGCCCACTTTACAGCGGAAGAAGCAAGCAAGCCCAGGGCCAGGAGCTTGCCTCAATCAGGTACACAGGCAGTGCAGAGCCGGCCCCACAGCCACCATCTCAGGCTCTGTCAGAGCTCGCAGGAGAGTTGTCAACAGCCGCAGCAGCGATTTCAGTCAGTGTCTTCACATCGTGTAGGTCACACAAAGGAACTTATCAAACCATAGATATCATTGCCCAGGACAATCAGAGCTCTTAGGGATGGCACCTGCTTCTTTGTGTTTGTGTTGGGGACAGATGGTACTGGGCACTGAACTCATGGATATTCTCCCTCCAAGATACAGTCCCAACCCTATTTTTATTTCTTCTATTTTAATTTATCTTTTTTTGTATATGATACTGAGGATCTAACCAAGGGCCATTCTACCTCCACGCTACACCCCCAGCCCTATTTTATTTTTATTTGGAAACAGGGTCTTGCTAAATTATGCAAGCCTCACTGAATTGCTGAAGCTGGCTTTGAACCTGTGATTCTTCTGTTTCAGCCTCCCAAGCACTGGGATTATAGGCTTGCACCACCATGTCCGGCCCTTTTTTTTTTTTTTTTTTTTTTTTTTTTTGCAGTACTGGGGATTGAACTCAGGGGCATTCTACCTTCGAGCTATATCCCTAGCCCTATTTTTTGTTCTTTATTTTGAAACAGGGTCTCACTAAGTTGCAGAGTGCCTCACTAAGCAGCTGAGGCTGGCCCTGAACCCGGATCCTCCAGTCTCAGCCTCCCAAATGCTGGGATTACAAGCATGCGCCACCATGCCCGGCTCGGCCCTATTTTTTATTTTGAAACAAAGTCACGCTAAGTTTCTTTCTTTCTATCTATCTATTTTGGTGCTAGTGATTGAACCCAGGGGCATTCTACCTTTGAGCTATACCCCTAACCTTATTTTATTTTTTGTTGGAAACAGGGTTTCACTAAATTGTGGAGGGCTTCACTAAGTTGCTGAGGCTGGCCATGAACCTATGATCCTCCTGTCTCAGGCTCCCTCATACTGAGATGACAAGCACATGCCACCACACCCAGCCTCACTAAGTTTCTGAGACTGGCCTCAAACCTGCAATCTTCCTGTCTAAACCTCCCAAATACTGGGGGCAGCAAAGACAAGGGCTACATCACCCAACCTCCCCTCTCCAAGGTTTCTTGATGTGGCTCTACCAGGAAGACCCAACCAAACTGCTGGGTGTACACTAGGCTGTCCCAACAGGGCAGGTAGGGGTGAAATTACAGCCAGTTGTGGGCCCAGGGAACTTGTCTGCCAGGACTTGGCTGTTTTGCAACCAAAGCCACTGAGGAATTGAAAAGAAAAGATGTGATTGTTGGGTGCCTACCTGCTTTGTTTAGGGAAGGCCAGCTGGATGGAGGAAAATCAGGTGGGCAGAGACCCAGGGCCTCTCCTGATGTGTGCTGGGGAGGGAGTCTGCCCCTTCCCAGGATCAAAGGGTATACAAAAGTATAAGCAAGGAAAAGAGTCTTTTACTTTAGATAAGAATACCACCACCACCACCCTCTCCATCTGGATCCTGTTTCCCTTGCTAACCAGAAAAGCTAGGCTGCCTTGGTTTGACATTGGCTCCTGGGCCTGCTCACCCATAGAGAATTACAACTAGATACCAGCTAGCTGCCCTCAGCAGAGCCAAGCCAAGTGGAATCTTCCAGGTTGGGGTTATCATTTCCTTAGCAAACATTAAGGATTTTTTTTTTTTTTTTTTTTTTTTTTTTTTTTTTTTTGGCATTACTAGGGATTGAACCCAAGGTCATTCTACCTCTGAGTACACCTCCATTCTACCTCTGAGTACACCTCTTTTTATTTTGAAACAGGGTCTTACTAAGTTGTGGAGAGCTTCAGTTAGTAGTTGAGGCTGGCCGCAAACCCAGATCCTTCTGTCTCAGCCTCCCAAGTACTGGGATTACAAGCATGCACTATCATGCCCAGCTTTCATTTTTTTCTTTTGAAACAGTCTAAGTTGTTGAGGCTGGTCTTGAACCTGTGATCCTGTCTCAGCCTCCCATGTCCTAGGATTATAGATATGCACGACCATGCCCAGCTAAACATTAAGGTTGTTTTGTTTTGTTTTTGTGGTACTGGGGATTGAACCCAGAGGCATTCTATTCTACCTTTGAGCTACATCTGCAGCCTGATTTTTTTTCTTTTTATTTTGAAACAGGGTCTCCCTAGGTTGATGAGAGTCTCACTACTTGCTGAGGCTGTCCTCCAACCTGTGATCCTCCTGTTTCAGCCTCCCAAGTACTGGAATTACAGGTGTGCACCACCACGCCCAGCTTAACATTAAGCTTTTAAGAGGCAACTGGGATGGGAAACCTGGCAGTAGTTTCCTAAAGCAGCCAACCCTCTACCCCGCTTCATGCTAGAAAAGAAGGGGAAGGAATGTTGGGCTTTATTTGTTTATTTATTTATTTATTGTGATACTGGGGACTGAATGAACCCAGGGGCATTCTACTTTTGAGCTACATCCCCAGCTACTTTTTTTTGTTGTAATGGGAATTGAGCCCAGGGACATTCTACTTCCAAGCTATACCCCCCAATCCCATTTTTATTTTATTTTTTTACTTTTGTTAGGTATTGGAGATTGAACCCAGGGGTATTCTACCTCTGAGCTACACCCCCAGCCCTATTTTTTATTCTTTATCTTGAAACAGGGTCTAAGTTGCGGAGGGCCTCACTAAGTAGCTGAGGCTGGCCGGGAACCTGGATTCTCCAGTCTCAGTCTCCCAAGTACTGGGATTACAAGCATGCACCACCACGCCTGGCTCCATTTTTATTTTTATTTTGAAACAAGTCTCTGCTAGGTTGATGAGTTTCACTACTTGCAGAGGCTGTCCTCAAACCTATGATTCTCCTGTCTTAACCTCCCAAGTACTGGGATTATAAGCATGCACCACCACGCCCGGCTCATTTTTAAAATTTTGAAACAGGGTCTTGCTAAGTTGCTGAGGACTTCGCTAAATTGCTGAGGCTGACCTCAAACCTGCGATCCTCCCATCTCAATTGCTCAAGTACTGGGATTCCAGGCATGTGCCACTACACCCAGCTCATCCTTAAGGTTTTTTCTTTTTTTGCAGTACTGGGGATTGAACTCAGGGACATTTTACCTTCGAGCTCCACCCCTAGCCCTATTTTTTATTCTTTATTTTGAAACAGGGTCTCACTAAGTTGCAGAGTGCCTCACTAGGTAGCTGAGGCTGGCCGCGAACCCGGATCCTCCGGTCTCAGCCTCCCAAATGCTGGGATTACAAGTGTACACCACCACGCCTGGCTATCCTTAAGGTTTTTAATAAGAACCTTAAAACAAAAATTTCACACTCAGAAGCAACACAGAAAACTGTCTCCATTTTAGCCTCATGGTTTACCAATAATGAACTGGGGCCTAACAGAGTGTCCAGTGTATTTTCATAATTCTTAACAAGGCAAACTAATTCAGTCATGTAATGATTTGAGTACATGTAGTTTGTGTACAATAAATAAAATGAAACAACTAACTCTGAATTTTCTGAGAGACCAGTACTAGCGCTTGGGACTGCAGAGGAAGAGCACAAAGTCCAGAACCACATTCCATGGTCCTCAGGGCAGGTGTGTTCAGAATGCAGATGTTTCAGGCTGTCAGAAGGAAGTATGTTGTATACATTTTGTAGTACAGAATGCCAGGACTTGGGGCAGCACCCTGTATCACATTAGCCTTTCTGCAGAAATGAGGGACTGAGATGGCTTCAAGTGCCTCATGTCCATTTGAATAATCACTTAGAGGAAATATTCCTCTTTTAAGTTTCCTGGGTTCCAGAATTGGGGATGAGAGGATTGTGGGCCTGTAATTTTATTATTATTATTACTACTATTTTTTTGTACTAGGGGTATTCTACCTCCAAGCTATACTCCCAGCCCTTTTTAAAAATTTTTTCCCAGCCCTGGATATTGAACCCAAGGGCATTCTACCTCCGAGCTACACCTACAGTCCTTTTTTTTTTTTTAATTCTTTATTTTGAAACAGGGTCTCGTGAACTTGCAGAGGACCTAAGTTGCTATGTCTGGCCTTGAGCCTGTGATCCTCCTGCCTTAGCCTCCCAAGTACTGGGATTACAGATGTGCACTGTCATGCCTTGCTCATCCATGTTTTAAAGTAAATGTATACCAAATATGGGGATGGTTAAAGGTCGAAGCCAGGTTGATGAGGCCTGATTGGCTTTGATCACAGACACCTCTGGGCTTGACCTGGGAGGTGGATATCTCACTTTCACAGTTCCACAGCTGACATCTAGGTGCAGCTCTGCTTGTAAGAGGCCAGTCAGGGTACCTTACCATGGATACCAGTCCCTGGTCTCCTTGGGGAGCTGGGCTTCATGCCCTTCCATATACTTCACTAGCACTTTTTTTTTTTTTTTTTGTACTGGGGATGGAACACAGGGACATTCTACTACTGAGCTACACCCCCCAGCCCTATTTTATTCTTTTATTTTGAAACAGGGTCTTACTAAGTTGTAGAGGGCCTAAGTAGCTGAGGCTGGCTGCAAACCTGTGTTCCTCCTGTTTCAGCCTCCCAAGTACTGGGATTACAAGTGTACACCACCACACCTAGCTACCTCACTAACACTTCTACCAGCATCTATACCTCTTCCTGGGGGCCCTTCAGCTTTGGTAGTAGGTTAGAAATCCTAACATTTTCTTTCTTCAGTTTATTTATACTCCTTTGTTTCGTTCATACTTCGGGGATTTGACTTGGAAGGACAGATCTGTGCTAATGCAGGGCATATCAGGTACATGTAGTGGATGAGGAGCGTGCCCCAGTGCTCCTGGTGCTCCTGACTTGTTCCCTGCTGAAGTCAGGCACATGACACCTCTAGTGGCTCCTCTATGGCTTTCACCGGCCTTACAGGTGCACCACATGCCTGTCCTCACACCATAGCACCAGCGACAATGCTGCCGCATTCCTCTACGTTATTTCTTTCGTCTTTGTGGTGTATGTGTGTGTGTGCGCACGTGTGCACGCATGTGTTATACTGGAGACTGAATCCAGGGGTGTTCCACCACTAAGCTACACCCCCAGCCTTTTTTATTTTGAAAAACAGTCTTGCTAAAGTACTCCATGCTGTGATCCTCCTGTCTCAGCATCCTAAGTACTGGGATTATAGGCGTGTGCCACCATGCTTGACTTGTTTCTTTCATCTTAATACTTGTCATTTACTATCAAACTTTTTTTTTTTATGGTACTGGGGATTAAATCAGGGACATTTTACCTCTGAGCCACACCCCCAGTCCTATTTTTTATTACTTTGAAACAGGGTCTCACTAAGTTGCAGAGAGCCTCACTAAGTAACTGAGGCTGGCCGGGAACCCAGATCTTCCAGTCTCAGCCTCCCAAGTACTAGAATTACAAGTGTGCACCACCACGCCTGGCAAACATCTACTTTTATAAAACAAAAAATGGGAGGGGAATCAAGTATTGTGACAATATGAACAGAGTATAAATACTGGCTCCAGATTTTCATCACTTCATTTAGAAAGCCAGATGCCAAGGAGGCTGAAGGCCAGTCGCTTGCCAGGGCTTGGACCTGTGTCTTTGGGAGAGTGCACACGTCTCCAGGCACAGGCAGGGAGGCTAAGGTAAAGGCAGCCTGTTCTTCACACAGGCGCCCATTGCTTTCCACAGCACAACCTTGACCTAGAATCGGCCCTTTGGGAAAAACAGAAAACTTAAAAACACCCGTGCCATTCCTGTGTCAGTGCATCACTTTCTGGGGAAGAAAGCGCCAAGCATCCAGGTACAAAGTGCTGTGCATCCAGTTGAGCTTCAGTTTTCTCACAGTCAGCTCTTCCCTCAGAATGTTAGACCAGGGAGAGAAAACCTCCAGCTGATTGGCCCAGCCATTCCCTGGGGGCTGGCCTGGGTGTGCCCCTAAGCCTGCGCCATCACCTGCTGTATCCCCATTGTGTCCGGGGAGCAGTGCCGGTGTCCACAGTGCATTTTCTTTATTAGTCGCCTCAGTTTACTGGGGAAATTTTTGTTGATGTAGTGATAGAGAAGTGGCGTCACTGAGCTGCTCAAGAAGGCCAAGAACTTGGATAAATCCTTCGTGAAGTGCAGAATCCCCAGGTAGTCTCCATCCACAGGCCTTCCTCGTGAGACCAGCACTGTGTGCCCCAGGAGGCTCAGGTAGTAAGGCGTCCAGAGCCCAAACTGCGTGCACACGGTGGCCACCAGAAGCCTATGCACCGAAGGGTCCAACCTGCCTGCGTCCTGGTCAAGGGGCGTGTCCTCTTTGCAGATCCGTGAGATCAGCGCCAGTGCATACAGCACAGCCAGGCCCGGCACCAGGTACCCAATGAGCACCAGGATGGCGTCGGCAGCCACTGTGTTCTGCATCTTGGCACACTCAGTGATCCGGGAGGACACGTAGCTGCAGATGTCGAAGAGCAGGGAGGAGAAGCTGGTCAGCAGCGCCCCACCCCAGACGAAGCTGCACACGTGTCGCGTGTTGTACACGCTGGCCATGTAGGTGCGTGGCAGGGCCCGCTCAATGTAGTAGTCAAGGCTGAGCAGGGCAGTGGAGTACATGGTCACTAGGGAGGCGACATGGAACAGGACCAACAGCCTCACCTGCACTGCACTGCTGAGGCTCCACAGTGCCCACCTGGAGTAGGGGGGACCCAGGAGGTACACGGGAGCCAGGATGGTGAGCACCAGGCCCGCGACGGCCATATTCACAAAGTACACGTCCGGCATGGTCATGCTGCTCTTGTTGCTCAGGTTGGCCAGCACCAGCAGAGTGTTGTAGCCCAGGCCCACAGGGACACCCACCACCAGGTGGAGCAGCGAGAGGACCCACAGCCCCAGGCGCAGGTCCTGGCACAGGGGCTCCTCGACCCACCCCGTGCCGTTGAGCGGGCCGCAGCCCCACATGGTGGCCTCACCCAGGCTCTGCGGCTCTGTGGAGAGAAAGAAAAGACAGTCAGTCCCATACTGCTGAGCTCCTGGGAAAGAAACTTGGCATTGTGTGTGTGTTCTATGAAAGCAGGTCCCAAGTCAGTGATGACAATGGCCATGGTGAGGCTCCCAGGCCTTTCTAAAGGAAACAAGAGTCCTGGGTGACTGAGTCGAGACACTGACAGAAGCTGTCTGAGAGTGCTCCATACAGCCAAGTGCAGTGGCGCACGCCTGTAATCCCAATACATGGGAGGCTAAGACAGGAGGATCACAGGTTCAAGGCCAGCCTCAGCAACTTAGTGAAACTGTGTTTCAAAACAAAACAAAAAAACAAAAAGGGGAGTGAGCTGAGTATTGCTCAAAGGTAGGATGTTCCTGGATTTAACCCTCAGTACAAAAAAAAAAGTCAGTGTTCCATGCAGCGGGTGCAGTGGCACACACCTGTAATCCCAGTACTTGGGAAGATGAGTCAGGAGGACCGGCGGTTCGAGGCCAGAGTACAGAAACCTAGCAAGACCCTGTTTCAAAAAAATTAAAAATAAGCCAGGCGAGGTGGTGCACACTTGTAATGCCAGTACTTGGGAGGCTGAGATGGAAGAATCTGGGTTCGTGACCAGCCGCAGCTACTTAGGCCCTCTGCAACTTAGACCCTGTTTCAAAATAAAGAATAAAAAATAGGTCTGGGGAGCCAGGTGTGGTGGTGCACGCTTGTAATCCTAGCATTTGGGAGGCTGAGACAGGAGGATCCAGGTTTGCGGCCAGCCTCAACTGCTTAGTGAGGCCCTTCGCAACTTAGTGAGACCCTGTTTCAAAATAAAGAATAAAAAATAGGGCTGGGGCTGTAGCTCGGAGGTAGAATGCCCCCAGGTTCCATCCCCAGTACCTCAAAAAAAAAAAAAAAAAAGTAATAACTAAAAATAAAATACAGCTATGAGTGTAGCTCAGAAGTAGAATGCCCCTGGGTTCAATCTCCAATAAAACACACACACACACACACACACACACACACACACACACACACTGCTCCACATGTTGGGCAGTCCCCACTGAACTCGCTGTCTTGTGTAACTGACGTGTGCTAAGTGCCTGCTAAAAGCCAGGGTAGAAAACATAAAACCTGTCACCTGGTAGGACATGGACATGTGCACCTGCTGAGGAGGAGCAGGAGGGTGAGCACATGGCATGCTGGAGTGTCGCATGAGCATACGTGAGGACGCATGCGAATATACAGGATCAGGCAGGGCTGACACAGTAGTGTACACTTTGCACCAGCTCAGGTACCACAAGAGTGGAACCTAGAAAAACAGCTGATGCTGTGCTGGGCCATGGGAACCTGTTACCCCCCCCCCCCAAGAGAAAGTGTTTGGTGCACACTGGAGCCCAAGGAAGCTCAGCTCCACTTCTGAGCTGACACAGCCTGTAGAGCCCAAAGGCCACTCTCCATTGCACCAGTGTATGATGCAAGTGAACTCCTCTCTGTTCTGGATGCCCCAGTTGTGATGCTGAGGTTTGCTGGGTGCCTGTGGGCACTCTGATATGCCTGTGCTGGGAGAGGTGGGGAGCATGCATCGTCAGCCCTTTGATTTCCTTCCCAAGGAGATGGCTCAGGCCCAGGGCCTCGCTTCTTGTGGGGCAGTGCAGAGCCTGAGTTGCAGACAGCATTCTGTCAGTTACAGCCCGTGGGAGACTCGGGACACAGCCTTGAAATTGGCAGGTGGAGTTCTAATGTAAAGAGAGAATTCCCTCCCGTTCCAAGAACAGGCATCTTCAAATAAACTTTACCTTCAGACTGTAGTTTGACCTGGCCAGACTAATTGCTCTCAGAATTAAAAAAAAAAAAGTAAAGAAAGTGTCTCAGGCAGGCACAGGGAGTAGACATTCCTGTCCCCTAGAGTGCAGGCACAAAGTAAGGAAGCCAGGCTGCTGGTGTTGGCGCCGGTCTCCCCTGCAGTGGGGCCCACTGGAGGAAGCTCTGCAGCTGTGCCAAGGGCTGTCCCCCACTAGCTTTGCAAGTCCTGAGGCTCGCACTATCTGCCAGATCCCTACCGCCACACTGGGTCATGGCAGCAAGCAGAGGTTTCCTGCCACCATGAGGCTTATGCCAGACATACAGACCAGTGGCAGGGAAGGAGGTAGGAATGTGGAGGTTTACAATAAAAGGAGACAAAGAGCCATTGCTCCAAGAGCATCACGCAGCACCAAGAGCAGGTGCCAAGAGCATCACACAGCACCACAGTGTGGGTGGCACTGCTCCTAGGTCAGCTCTTCATCCGGAGCCAGACACACAGCGTTGGGCTGGACAGGCAGTTTATGATCACAGTCCTCAGATGCAGACGGGAAGAATGCAGAGGGACCACTGTATGGTCTTAACAGATATCCCCTGGCTGCTGAGACAATATGCATCAGGAGCCACGTGCCTGGATGCCTGCAGAGCAGCCTCCCCCTCCCCCCCAGAACAAGCGTGTGCTCCTATTTGCCACTCAGCCTAGGTCCCTAATTACAGCTGTTGCTCGCCCTCAGACCTAGCCCCTTCACTAAACCATCCTGACCAGCTCCCGGCTGGGCCTGCAAGTCGGGATACTGCAGCACCCATGGTCTGACCCGATTCTGAAATGCACAGTCTCTGATGTGCCACGTGCATGTATCTCTGGTGTGACTGAGCAGCTGGTCCTTTTTCTGTGTCTCCTTCAGTTCTGGGATGCTTCCCCCAAGTCCTGGCTTCTGAGTGACCCGGTGGCCAGCATCTATCATTCAGTGCTATCCTTCAGGCATGTTTGTTTCCTCCAGACTGCTGTCTGCTGAGAGCAACATGGCTCACTGGTCACTGGAGGCCAAGCAGGAGCCCATGATATGGGGGCCTTGTCCACTAGCCCATAGGCTGAGAATCCCCAGGAAACACTGCACATTCAATGGCCACTGCAAATGGGTGTCAATAAGCCACATCCCCACCCAAGAGCATCCTGTCCTTGCTGGTTGCCATCTCAGAGGCATATCCCCACTGGCCTGGCTTGGCCTTACATGGCATCTAGGGACCCAGAGTTTATCCAAGATGTTCCCCAAGTTTTCATTTCAAACCTCCATCCTCACTCTGGGCAAAGGCCATAAGAGCAACAAAACCAGCCAGATGTGGTAGCACATGCCAATAATCCCAGGACTTGGGCAGCTGAGACAGGACGATCATAGGTTTGAGACCAGCCTCAGAAACTTAACAATATCCCATTCCAAAATTAAAAAGGCTGGGGGTGTAGCTCCAAGGACCGCTCTGAGTTCAATCCCTAATACAAAAAAAAAAAAAAGTATCAAGTCTTCTGCCAAGGCAGGGCCCTCCATACCATGTCTGGCATCGTGTCCCCAGCCCATGTGTAAGCAGGCCATGGCCTGCACTACCCCGTTCATCTGACAAATCTGGTCAGATGCCCAGGTCCTTCTCTGTCCTCCTTGCACAGTGTCCCTGTCCTTGGCCATCTGGGAAGCTCCTGTTGTGCAGGGTGTCAGACCTCCTTTTCCTCCCCCTCAGGCCGTGCACCCTGGGCTCTCTCCCCCCAGTCCAGCTCTCAGCTGCCAGCATCACCAGCTGGTTACCTTTATTTTATGTCCCACGTTGCTTTGTGGTGTGAACTCCAGATGCTGTCAGCAGGCAGCATGACAGGGCTAAGGCAGCTACCTCAGACCAGAAGGGCCTGCTGTGTCTCTGGAACACCCCAGCACCTCCTCCACAGCGGCCAGGGGCGAGGGCTTGCGGGTGTGCGCGTGAGAGCCAGCCGCACACTCCTGCCCGTGCAGGCGCACCACTTGTTTTCTTCTAGTAAATTACTCACGAAACGCTTCTGCCTCCCTTGGCAGGCACAGCAGCCCCTCCCTATCTCTGTTTACAGCCGAGGTCGTGCTTGGACGGGTCGCCACTCCCGGAGCAAGAGTGTTCATATCCTCTTGCCTTTGGCTTGGTAAACATCCAGAACCTGGGGGCCGGTGGGGCTTACGTCAAGGCTGGGCTGCATTTCCCCTCTGCCCCTGCCTGCGTCCGGCCCTGTAGAGCAGCTTATGTGGAAGCCAGGGCAGGTCTGGCAGAGACGGGCTCAAGTCCTACTACTCACCACAGTTGAGTTCAGTTCCTGGTTCCCTTGAGGAAATCAGCTGAACAGACATTTGTCTGCAGAAACTAAGGACAAAATAGTTGGACCTCACTGAGACTCTACCATAGAGAGATTTTGGCTGCTTTCACTTTAGACCCAGGGACACAGAAAGCTCTTTGAAGGCACAGCAACAGTGCAGGACAGGCTTAGAATCAAAAAGCATGGGGGTGGGGGGGTCTGTGCCTCCCACACAGTATCAGTGGAGATCAGTGGTGATCAAAGAGGAACAACTCTCAAGGACAGGCGTCAGCCTGAGGTTTGTCTTGCAGGCAGGCTGCGCCTGGCAGTTCTGCTTTCTTGAATGTGTCCACCCCTCGAGCAGTGGAGTGGAGGCATGAGCTGCTTGGACTGCTAATACCCTGCCGCCAGGAGAAGTGGAGCAGAAGGAAGTGCCCCGAGTGACTGTGCCTGGCTGAGAATGGCTGGTTCTTGGGAGAGCGTCATGTGGAACAATGTCTGTTTAGAATTCCCTTCCCCATTCATGTGCTCGAGTGGCCTGGCCCCCTCGTGTGAGAGCCACACGGTGTGCAGTGCATATGCTTACACCAGCCTGGACACACCGGGGAGGAACTAGTGGCTCTCATTGTTAGTTATTGGAGGTTTATAAGTGCTGGATTATTTTTATATACTTTTATTGGTGCATTATAGTCTCACAGCATAATGTAAATCAGGTTGACAATGACATCCATGCACACAACACTTGGTGGGTCTCTCATCCCAGCTTGTTTATTTTTGACACTGGGGATTGAACAGAAGCATTCTACCTCCAAGCTACACCCCCAGTCCAATTGTATTTCTCATTTGGAAACAGAGTCTCACTAGGTTGCTGAGAGCCTTGCTAAGTTGCTGATGCTGGCTTTGAACCTGCAATCCTTCTGTCTTTGCCTCCCAAGTACTGGGATTACAAGCATGAGCCACCATGCCTGGCTAAATGCTGAATAATTTATAAATTTTACTTTATAAGCTAGAGGAAGCTTCTGTGTGTAGTTTTTTTTTGTTGTTGTTATTTTGCAGTGGGGATTAAACTCGGGGGTGTTCTACCTCCAAGCTACACCCCCAGCCCTATTTTATTTTTTATTTCGAAACAGGGTCTGGCTAAATTGCTAAGGATATTACTAAGTTGCTGAGGCTGGCCTCAAACCTGCAATCCTCCTGCCTTGGTCTCCTAAGTACTGGTATTACAAGTGTGCGCCACCATACCCAGCTCTTACATATCAATTATAAGGATAATTTTTGTTTCAAGTGAAGATTATAAGGCAAAAGGTTTCTGATTTTTTTTTTTTTTTTTTTTTTTACAGTACTGGGAATTGAACCCAGGGGCATTCTACCTCTGAGCTATAACACCAGCCCTATTTTTTTTTTTTTATTCTTTATTTTGAAACAGGGTCTCACAAAGTTGCAGAGGGCCTCACTAAGTAGCCAAGGCTGGCTATGAACTTGTGACCCTCCTGTCTCAGCCTCCCAAGTACTGGGATTACAAGTGTGTGCCATCATGCCCTGACAAAGGTATCTATTTTCATTCATTTCTAGTCCATCCAAAAATGACATTCTTAGCTGAGTGTGGTGGTGCACATGTGTAAATCCCAGTGAGACAGTCTCACTAAGTGCCCAGGCTGGCCTCAAAATTGTAATCCTCCTGCCTCAGCCTCCCAAGTTGCTGAGATTACACACCCGTGCCACTGCACCCAACTCTGAATATCATTTTTAGATGGATTGACAGTGAATGAAAACAGATTATCTTTTAGCTTACAACCTTCAAGTTCTGGACCTGGGACTCAGAACATAAGTTCTGCCAGGACAGCTGGGGAGCTGCAGGCCACGCCCTAGAACCTCAGCATGCATGTGTTCAGTGAGAGAGCTGGGGCTCAGCAAGCCAAGTCAGGAAGTGTTCCTGCCTCTCCTAATCACAGAGCACCAAGTGACACCCACTTCCTCCCATTGTCACAGGGCGCCTGTCCTGCTCAGGCTGTGTGCACTGCTTCTGTTCCTTCTCTCCTAACCAGTGCCGTGCGTCTGTGTTCCCAGCAAAGTCTGGTGGCCCAGGCTGGACACCTGTCCTGCTGCAGAGGGGCTTTGGTGGGAGGCTGGCCTCACAGAGGGTGGGTTCTCTTCCCCTGTGGTCCTGCACTTCCTTCCTGTTCTCTTTAGCTGTTCAGGGAAGAGGGATGTCCTGTGGCTCAGGAACAATGGCTTGGTTTCCACCCTCCAGCACAAGGTCTCAAGACCTGGGCTGGGCTGTCTTTCCAGTTAGCCAGGCCTCCTGGCAACTTCCTTCATGAGAAATTAGAGCACGGGACAGTGGGAGATCTGGAGGTCAGAGAGGAATCCTCCAGAACGCCTCAGCAGAGTGGGCACTATATCTGACACATGAGTCAGAGGTCACAGCAGTCTGGCATCTGGGGAAGGCCCTTCACTGGGTGGAGCCATGGTGAAAACCCGAAGCTCATCCCTGACCCCATGCTGGGGCCATCGTTCTCAGAGTGGGCCAAGGCTCAGGGTGCAGAGCACTTCTGGCACACGCTCACATTCTGTCCGTCTTAATTTGGAAAGCTGGCCACCAAGTGGTAGGACTAATAATCCAACTTCCGGGGCCCTGCCACCTGCTGCTATTCCCTCTGCTTGAGGGTTCCAGGTCAGCAGGACCCCAGCAGGCCTGTGATCATCAGACCAGGAGAGAATGTTACCTGGTCCCCAGGACCCTACCAGTCACAAAATACTGCCTGCTCGGCTCCCCACTGCCCCTCCATGTTGCCTAGACCCCCTCTTAAGGGTCTCCTGAAGACTTCATGTTGCGGGAAGGCCTGTGCCTGCCCCACCCCTCCGGTAGCCGTCCCCATCCATCCCTGTCCCCGAGCTCCTCTCCTCCCACCAGGCCCTGCTCCTTGTCACACTGGCTGGTTTGGCCACCTTCCTTCCATTCTTGTCACTGTCCTCTCCCACCACCGAAACCCTCCCCCATGATTCATGCCACACTCTCGGTTCCCACCCAGGTCTGGGGTGGTGCCCACGCCCCTTAGACATAGCAGCAGGAACTGTGCTTCTCAGGCTATGCCCCAGGCCAGGCCCCTACCCTCACGCCCCTTCCTGTAGTCCTTTCCTGTTACCCCTCCCCCCAACCTCTGCCTGGCAGCCACATGCCCTGCTGACCACGGCACACAGCCTGAGCATGGCTGCCAACCCCAGCTGTCTCACTTTGGTGGGCCCCTGGCTTCTCCAACCCCCATCCTCTGTCTGGCTGAGAACCTGGCCTACACCCTGGTGGCTCTTCTGCCAGCCTCAGGCTCCACTGTGACCAGAAGCACAATCTGATGGTGCTCAGACCCAGGTTTCCTTGGAGGGCCGCTCCAGAGGACAGTGCAGCAGGTCCAGTCCCTCTCCTTCCTACTCCATAGATCACCATGGGAGAAACAGCCCACCAAGCCTTGGGGTCCTGGCTGAAAAGATGCCCTGAGGTTGAGGAATCCAGATGTGGCAGGTTAGCCTGGTCCCCAGAGGAGGCTCTTCTGGCAAGGTAGGTGTGCTGCCAAGGCTGAGTCCCCAGTTCACTGGCCTGGCTATCCCCTCAGCCTGGAGCCAGCCCTAGGGCCTCCATGGGGACAGAGTAACAGCCCACCCCAGGCCAGGAGCAGAGGGGCTTCAGAGCCCATGCATGTGATGCAGGCACTAGGCATCTTGGCTGGGAGTGAGCAGGAGCCAGGGCCAAGCGAGGGCCTCAGCCTATCCAGGATGTCCCAGTCACAGCCATTTCATTGTTTTCCCTGAAAAGAATCCATTAAGGATGTAAATGCAACTCAGAGGCCCTCTCTTTATTTTTGTTTTTGTCTTTTAATTATACATGGCCTGTAATCCCATTATGTGGGAGGCTGAGACAGGAGGATCGCAGGTTGGAGGCCTGCCTCAGCAACTTAGCAAGAAAGAACCTTAACAATTTACCAAGACCTTGTTTCAAAATAGAAAAGATAAGAAGGACTGGGGTGTAGCTCAGAGTTCCCTGGGTTCAATCCCCAGTACACACAAAAAAAGCTAAAAATTATTGCACACTTAATGAAGCACGCACACCATGAAACCAGGGCTAGGTGCCCAGGGGCAGCGTGGTGTAGCCTTCTATGTAAATTGGTTTGGAGCCCTAAGGTTCCTGGCCTGTGGGACTGGGACCAGCAAAGGACAAAAGAGAGGTGAGAAGGCTGGCCACACTGAAGCAGAGGGGGGACAAAGCAAGCTGGTCTTCAAAGTGAGCAGAAACCAGCCAGGTATGGTGGTGCGCACTTGTAATCCCAGTACTTGGGAGGTGAGACAGGAGGATCGCAGGTTCAAAGCCAGCCTAAGCTACTTAATGAGGCCATCCGCAACTTAGTGATACCCTGTTTCAAATTAAAGAATAAAAACAAGGCTGGAGATGTAGCTTCAAGATAGAATGCCCCTGGGTTCAATCCCCAGTACCACAAAAAAAGAAAAAAGAAAAATAGGGCTGGAGGTATAGCTTGGAGGTAGAATGCCCCTGGCTTCTATCCCAAAAAAAAAAAAAAGAAAAAAAGAAAAAAGCAGAACCGTGTCCCCCATGTGGCCTGCTTACTGCATCTGGGCCCTGGCTCACCACAACCTTAACCTATCTGGCACATAGCCTCTCCTCCTCGTCTCCAAGCCGCTGCTTGCACAGCAAGAGGGACAAGCTGGATGCAAGTGTGTCACAGAGAGGTGGGGTCAGAAGAGAAGACCAGGAATCAGGACCGAGGTGCCCAACGTGGGGCCACCCTGCCTCCATGGTCAGGAGGCCATTTTTTCTTAATATGCATGACAGGAGGTAATGGGACTCCATCCACACACTGCAGGCCTGGGCTGGGGGGTGCGGGGACCGTGCAAAGCCTTTAAGGGCATTAACTGTGGGCATGCAGAGGTATCCCCGCTTCCCATAGAGGAGAGCTTGGATGGGGTCCCAAGACCAGAATTTCAGGGTAGGAAAAGCAACTGGGGCAGAATATCAGCCATCCTCCTATGGCTCCATGCATTCCTGTGCAGGCCACTCTGCTGGCCTCAGAGTAACCTCAGGCCAACCTGTTCACCGTCCTTCCTGAGTCCAGCAGAACATTGTGATACAAGGCAGCCTCCTTGGACAGGGTGAGAGGCCTAATTATTTATTTATGGTACTAGGAGTTGGACCTAGGGGATTTCTACCACTAAGCTACTTCCCAGCCCTATTTTATTTTAGTTTTTTATATTAAAATGGTCTTGCTAAGTTTCCAATGCTGGCCTCCAACCTGCGATCCTCCTGTCTCACCCTCCCAAGTACCAGGATTACAGGTGTGTGACACCATGCCTAGCATGTTTCTTCCTAATTTCTTTTTCTTTTTCTTTTTTTTTTTTTTTTTTTGTCTTTGTTTGTGGTGCTAGGGATTGAACCCAGGGACATTCTACTTCTGAGCTACACCCCCAGTCCTATTTTTTTATTCTTTCTTTATTTATTTATTTATTTATTTTTTATTTTTTTGCGGTACTGGGGATTGAACTCAGGGGCATTCTACCTCCGAGCTATACCCCCAGCCCTATTGTTTACTTTATTTTGAAACCGGGTCTCACTAAGTTGCGGAGTGCCTCACTAGATAGCTGAGGCTGGCCGCAAACCCGGATCCTCCGGTCTCAGCCTCCCGAATGCTGGGATTACAAGCGTGCGCCACCACGCCCGGCTCTTTATTCTTTATTTTTGAAACAGGGTCTCATTAAGTTGCAGAGGGCCTCACTAAGTAGCTGAGGCTGGCCGCAAACCCAGATCCTCCGGTCTCAGCCTCCCAGGGACTGGGATTACAAGTATGTGCCACCACACCCAGGGTTTTCCTAATTTAGCTCATGCCTCCCTTAGAAGTCACCACTTGACAGCCTGAGGCACCCAACCTGTGCATTCCTTGGTACGAAGTTTGCCAGTCAAAGAGACTGTGATCAGAGCTGGGTGCTCATGGGCCTGGCGAACATTGATCCTACTACATATCCCCACCCTGCTGCCTATGCTGACCACTGAGTCCCCCTGCTGACTGGACTGGAGGGTCTGGGTCCTGGGCAGCAAGGGGCACCAACAGCATGGCTGCAGCTTGCCATTGCTATCAGCAGGGGGCCTGGTTAACTACTGCCACCAGGCTGATAGAATGAGACAGAAACAGGGACATGTGCACAGCAGCTGCCAGAGTTCCTGGCCCAGGAAGCCAGGCCTGAGAAGGGTACTTAAAACAAGGTGATGCAGCCAGGCATGGTCCCGTACCCCTATAATCCAAGTACTTGGGAGGCTGAGACAGGAGGATTCCAGATTAAAGGCCAGCCTCAACAACACAATGAGGCCCTCAGCAACTTAGGAAGTCCCTGTTTCAAGATTTAAAAAAAAAAAAAAAAAAAAAAAGAGCTAGGGTATTAAATACTGTAAAGTAAAATATAGTATATCTCAGAGGTAGAATGCCCCTGGGTTCAATCCCCAGTTTCACAAAAAAAAAAGGTGCATTAAGGGAAACTTCATATTCCCAGGTCATTCTGTGAAGGAAGCATTTGGGAATTCAGGTTCCAGAATTTGTGTACCAGTCTTTCTGCTTTATAAGCTGTGTGCCCTTGGTTTGGCAGGTGATAGCTCTGTGCCTCAGTTTCCCCATATTTAGGAAAATCCTCATGTGATTGTTAGGAGGATTAAATAATTTGATTCTTGTAAAGCACTAAAAGGTGTCCTGCATTTGCTAAACTCAGGCTGGACCCTGGTGGTAGGGTGACCCAGACCCAGATCTGTGTCTCCGGATATTTAGCCTCCTCCCTAGCTGTCATTAGACACAGAGGAAGCTGGTCTGTAACCTTTCACTCGATCTTCGTGAACTGTCCAGATAAAGAGGAAACAAGAGGGGAGGGCAGAAATGACAGCAACACGAACCCACTTGTAACTTGGAGGGAACAAGGATGCATCCATCAGGGTATGTGTAAGGAAGAAACTTCCAGAACAGACACCGTGAGGATCTAGCTCACTCCAGTCCCACACACTGTCACATGGCAGAGCCTTTGCAGACGTGTAAGTCGTCAGAGGCTTCGCAAACTTGGAAGTCTGTGTTCTAGGTTCGGGCTTTGGTAATGACATAGTGAGCTTCCCGATGTTTCTCTGCTTAAGTATTCTCTTCTCTGGCCTGTCTTCACTGCTTTTGTAGGAATGTGGAATTGGGAAGTAGAAGGTACTTCAAGGGTCTTAGTTCTTTTCTGCTCATAACTTAAATATCTGAAGGTCCTATATACCACTGAGTGGGTCCAGGGGGCCCTGCTCTGCACAGCAAATACTATTGGCTTCCCTGGGATGCAAGGAGGCACTGCAATGACCCCATTTGCTTTTCATGGTTGACAAATACTAGAGGCCACATTGGTGCTAGCTGTCTTATTTTAAAAGTGGGCATGGTAGTACACGCTTATAATCCCAGTACTTGGGAAGCTGAGGCAGGAGGATCACAGGTTCATAGACAGCCTCAGCAACTTAGTGAAGCCCTGTTTCAAAATAAAGAAATCAGATAGGGCTGAGGGTGTAGCCCAGAGGTAGAATGCTCCTGGATTCAATCCCCAGTAACACACACACACACACACACACACACACACACGCACGTGCGTGCACACGAGCTCAAATGGTATCTATAAACCAACTTGTTAATAGTGAGTGTCTGTAATCAATAAAATGACTGGGAGCCGGGTGTGGTGGCACACACTTGTTATCCTAGTACTTGGGAGGCTGAGATATGAGGATCGCAGGTTCGGGGCCAGCCTCAGCTACTTAGTGAGGCCCTCTGCTACTTAGTGAGACCCTGTTTCAAAATAAAGAATAAAAAATAGGGGTAGGGGTATAGCTTGGAGGTAGAATGCCCCTGGGTTCCAACCCCAGTACCTTAAAAAAATAAATAAAATGATTGGGGCTGAATTCAGTAATAACCCCCGGAAGTCATGGATGCTCAGGAGGGCCCATTGGCAGTAGGTCCTGGAAGAGATTGGCTGTGGGTAACAGTGACATGGGCCAGAGTCCAAGCGTCAGAAAGTCCAACAGACTTCTGCTCCCAGTAGCCACACTGGATTCACTTAAAACCTCATTTCCTTTTCTTGCTTCTATTGATCAGAAATTCCTGTCCTCTATTCTTTGTGTGTGTATGTGTGTGTGTGGTACTGGGGATGGGGCATTCTACCTTGGAGCTACACCCCCAGCCCTATTTTTTATTCTTTATTTTGAAACAGGGTCTCACTAAGTTGCAGAGTGCCTCACTAGGTAGCTGAGGCTGGCTGTGAACCTGGATTCTCCTGTCTCAGCCTCCCAAGTACTGGGATTACAAGCTTCTGTAATCCACACCCAGCTTCTGTTCTCTATTCTTTAGGGCCCCTCGGAGCCATAACCTACCACTCCCACACTGGTGAGACCCCACTAAATCTCAGGGGTTCTATGCCTACAAGGCCCACCCTTGCTTGCCCTCTTCACTCAGCTTCTCCTTGTTCAGCACAAATGGTGTTTTCTTTTAGGTATCAGCACCCTGGGAACACCTCCCTGGCCATGGTCTCCCCTTGCCCTCAGCCAGTCACGCTGAATTGAGACTATCTGCTTAACCAGCTCTCTCTCTCGCCTGTGCACACAGAGCCTTTGTGGGTGGGGAAAGCATCTTGGTATTGCCCCAGCAGCCTGGAGGAGGAGGAGGATTCCCCAAGGTATCAAGTAGAAAGGGTACCAGACCAGGTGGGGATGCCTTGCCCCTTGATCCAGGACTGTGATCTTGCAGTTGACACCTTAGAAATGTAAGTTTCCAGCCAGGTATAGCGGCACACTCCAGTAATCCCAGTACTTGAGAGGCTGAGACAGGAGGATCACAGGTTCAAGGTTGCCTCAGCAACATAGCAAGACCCTGTTTCAACATAAAAAGTAAAGTAGGGCTGGAAATGTTGGTTGGAGGTAGAATGCCCCTGGGTTAAAATCTTAGTACCAAAAAAGAGTGTTTTTCAGTGGTACGTGGTGGCACGTGACTGTAATCCTAGTAATTGGGAGGCTGAAACAGCAGGATTGCAGGTTCAAGGCCAGCCTCAGTAGCAAAACCTTGTTTCAAAATTTAAAAATAGGGCTGGGGCCGGGCGTGGTGGCACATGCTTGTAATCCCAGCATTCGGGAGGCTGAGACAGGAGGATCCAGGTTCGCGGCCAGCCTCAGCTACCTAGTGAGGCACTCCGCAACTTAGTGAGACTCAGTTTCAAAATAAAGAATAAAAAAAAAAAAAAATTGGGCTGGGGGTATAGCTCGGAGGTAGAACGTCCCTGAGTTCAATCCCCAGCACCGCAAAAAATAATAATAATAATAGGGCTGGGGTATAGTCTAGTGGTAGAATGCCCCCGGGTTCAAGTCCCAGTACCACAAACAACAACAGAGTGCTCTAAAAATGACTCCTGAATACTCCTTTCCTCCTGTAGTAATGCACAAAGGCCTTAGCAACCATGAACACCCAAGCTCTAGAAGCCAGGCACTCAGGGAAGCCTGATGTTTCCATAGGTTTTTCCTTGTGGAGAGCGTGTGCTAACTCCTATCACACACACACTGTGTCTTCCTGGGGTGAGATGAAAAAGCTTCATTATGTTTTGGGGTTTTGTTGCCTTTTGCTTTAACTGCAGAGTAGTAAGAGTGAACCAGGCAACCTGGGTTACATACATAAACAGCTGGGTAAAAGGGCCACACACCTGTAATCCTAGTACTTAGGAGGCTGAGACAGGATCGCAGGTTCCAGGCCAGCCTCAGCAACTTAGCAAGACCCTGTTTCAAAATAAAAAAAAATAAGCTGGGTGTGGTGGCACATGCCTATAATCCCAGTACTTAGGAAGCTGACAGGAGGATCACAGGTTGAGTCAGCCGTGGCAACAAAGTGAGGCTCTCAGAAACCTATAAAAACCAGGCTGGGGGCACAGCTTGGAGGTAGAAAGCCTCTAGATTCAATCCCCAGTACCAAAAAAATAAATGAATAAATAAATAGTAATAATAATAATAATAATAATAATAATAGGAGCTGGGCATGGTGGTGCTTGCTTGTAATCCCAGTAGGCTAAGACAGGAAGATCCAGGTTCGTGGCCAGTCTCAGCTACTTAGTGAGGCTCTCTGCAACTTAGTGAGACCCTGTTTCAAAATAAAGAATAAATAGGACTGGGGGTGCGGCTTGCAGATAGAATGCCCCTGGGTTTAATCCCCAGTATTACAAAAATAAATAATAAATAAATAAATAAAAACAATAATAATAATAGGGCTGGGGTGTAGCTCAGAGGTAGAATGCCCCTGGGTTCCATCTCCAGTACCAAAAAAAACAAGCACGTGGCTGGCTGCAGGCTGGGTGCCTGTGCAAGGGCCCTGGGCTTTGTTTCCCTGAAGTAAGAAGTGATACACATTCTTTTTCATGAAGTGAAAAAGTTACTCGGACTTTTTTGTTCCCTAACTACTTGGTTTGATGCTAACACCCTTTCCAGGTACACTAAATCAGGGGAAAACCAAACAAATGAAAACTTCCTTAGAAATTTACCCTGTGGGGAACTCCTCAGAGCCCCAGATCTCACATGGACAAAGTAGCTTTTTTTGTTTTTTGTTTTTGCAGTACTGGGGATTGAACTCAGGGGCATTCTACCTCCGAGCTATACCCCCAGCCCTATTTTTTATTCTTTATTTTGAAACAGGGTCTCACTAAGTTGCGGAGTGCCTCACTAAGTAGCTGAGGCTGGCCGAGAACCCGGATCCTCCGGTCTCAGCCTCCCAAATGCTGGGATTACAAGGGTGCGCCACCACGCCCAGCTAAGTAGTTATTTTCGTTTGTCACATTTGGCTTGATAGCAACAGTTGCTTGCTTAGTTTGCTCTGGTTCCAATTCAAATGGGGCAGTGTTCCCATTGGCATGTATGGAAGAGACCCAGGTTGGACTTTTGTGGGGGATGCACAAGACATCTGCCCTGTTACATTCTGTTTGCATGTGGAGGCTCCTGGACTCCTCCTCTCTATGTATGTGTGTGTGTGTGTGTGTGTGTGTGTGTGTGTGTATGTATTTTGCAGTACTGGGAATTGAACTCAGAGACATTCTACCTCTGAGCTACAACTTAGCCCTATTTTTTATTTTTGAATCAGGGTCTTACTAAGTTGCAGAGGGCCTCACTAAGTTGCTGAGGCTGGCCACAAACCTGCAATCCTCCTGTTTCAGCCTCTCAAGTACTGGGATTACAAGCGTGCACCACCACATCCGGCTTCTGGACTCCCTTCAGAGAGTCTGAATTCTGCTCCCCAGCAGCATCTCATTTTAACATCTCAAGTTGCAAAGAAAACTCCTTGTTCTATCCTCCAAACTTAGTTCTCTCAGCTCTTTGATACCTCGATGGAGTTAGGGATCCTGGGTCTTTGAGACCCCAAAGACAGATGCTGCCTTGTCAAGGCAAATGAGAGCCCAGCTTTCATGGTAAGGATGTGAAGAGCCAGAAAACAGCTGGAAATAACTTGGAAAAGTTTTTTTTGTTTGTTTAGTTTTTTGTTGTTGTTGTTTTTATTTGTGTTTTATGTGTTTTTGTGTTGGGAATTGAACCCCAGAGGCATTCTACCTCTGAGCTACACCCCTAGCCCTTAGTATTTTTATTGTTTTGTTTTGAAACAGCATCTCACTAGGTTGCTGAGTTTCACTACTTTGCTGAGGCTGTCTTCAAACCTGTGATCTTCCTGTCTCAGCCTCCAAAATACTGGGATTACAGGTGTACACCACCACATCCAGCAGGAAAAACCATTTAAAGAAATCAGTAGTCAAGCTGGACCTAGTAGTGCAAGTCTGTAATCCCAGTACTTGGCAGACTGAGGAAGGAGAACTGCAGGTTTCAGACCAGCCTCAGCAAATATAGTGAGACTCTCAGCAACCTAGTAAGACCCTATTTCAAAACAAATAATAAGGGCTAGGGTGTAGGTAGTACACCCCTGGGTTCAATCCCCAGTCCAAAAGTAAGGAGAAAAGAGAGATAGACAGACAGACAAACACAGGGAGATGTATGTATGTATCCAGCTAGGAATGGTGCATGCCTGTAATCACAGTACTTTTGAGGCTGAGATAGGAAGATTGCAGGTTGGAGGCCAGCCTCTGCAATTTAGCAAGACCCTCAGCAATCTTGTGAGACCTTCCTTGTTTCAAAATAAAAATGGCTGGGAGTGTAGCGTGGAGATAGAGCACCCCTGGGCTCAATCCCCAGTAGCCCTCTTGCAAAAAAAAAAAAAAATTATCCTTTGTTCTTGATTACTTACACAGTGATCACTCCCCTCCCTAAAGGCATGGCCGTCAAGTGTTTCGGTTCAACAGTGTGGTTGGGTCACTAAAGGCCAGGTGATGGTTACTATTTCAGGATTCCAAGTGACATCCAAGAGGCCCTGAGATGGAGGTAGCTTCCCCAAGGAGTTCCTTTCTCTCCCTGCCCTCTGAGCAACATGGCCCTCTTCCTACCCGTAAATTATACCAGCATATTTCCCCTGGCAAACTTTGCCAGCATGTCACTTAACCATTGTTAAATAGATAAAATCGATCTTCACATGCTCACCTAAAACCTGTATGTACTCATATTAGGTGGACAGATCTTGCCTTTCCCTCATCAACCTACTAGGGCCTCCTTAGTTCCAGGGACACCAACTCAACTTGGATACTTAGTCTATCCTGAATCTGTTCCTGTGGCCTCGGGTTTTTTCCATACTCATGAGAAAGGCAGGACAGAACATGGATATGCGTAACCTAGGCCCTGGGCCTCACACCTGGAAAAGCCACAGTAAGCAAGCATTCAGTGCATACAAACTATTCCTTTTTTTTTTTTTTTAAATAGGGTCTAAGTTGCATCTCAGCCCCCCCCCCCCAAGTACTGGTATTACAGGCATGCGCCACCACAATCGCCTCTTCCAAACAATTTTTTAAACCCAATTATCTTTAGAGGCCATCTTCACTTAGGAAGAGATCAGAGGTTCTCACTTAGAGATCTGGACCTTAAGTAGTTCTTTAAAGGAGCCATACAACGGGTCATGTATAATGTAACCATACACTTGGTGTAATTATTAATAGTGCCTCTTCACTCTGGTGTGCTACAGTTAGGAAACAGAGTATCTGGTCACCATTATACACTAATAGCCTGGGGACACAGTCAAAACCATTTTATTCATACAAATTTTCAGATAGCCTTTAAAGAAAGCTTCCTGCTACTTTGTTACTGAATGTTTTTGCTAGATTCTGAAGATAAGGGAAAAAGCAGGTGTCCCACTGTTCAGCATAGAAGCTGTGCTTTGTTTTTTTGGTGGTACTGGAGATTGAACCCAGAGGTGTTCTATCTCTGGGCTACATCCCCAGCCCTGTTTTATTTTTATTTTTATTATGGCCCTGGGGATTGAACACAGGGACATTCTCCCTCCGAGCTATACCCCCAGCCCTTATTTTATTTTTGAAACAGGGTCTTGCTAGATTGGTGAGAGTCTCACAACTTGCTGAGGCTATCCTTGAACCTGCAGTCCTCCTGTTTCAGCCTCCCAAGTACTGGAATGACAGACATGCACCACCAAGCCCAGCTTATTTTTTATTTTCAAACGGTCTTGCTAAGTGCAGGCCACTGGCCTTGAACCTGTGATGCTTCTGTCTCAGCCTCCCCAGTACTAGGATTACAGGCATTCACCACCATGCCTAACAAGGAGCTGGTTGTTTAAGGTGGAAAGGAGATCAAAGCCAGGTGTGGCACACACTTGTAATCCCGATACTTAGGAGGCTGAGACAGGAGGATTGCAGGTTCAAAGCCAGCCTTGGCAATTTAGGGAGGCTCTCAGCAACCTAGTGAGACCCTGTTTCCAAGTAAAGTATAAAAAATCGGGCAGGGGGTGTAGCTTGGAGGTAGAATGCTTCTGGGTTCAGTCCCCAATACCAAAAAAAAAAAAGTACGATCAAAGATGACAAATGTTGCTCTGGACATCAAATATAAAATTATCCTCAGAATGTACAGTAACGATGAGCCATCACGCCTAGTTACATGAGGAAACTCAGATGAATGTCTAGTTTAGAGAAGTGATTTACCCTGTTTATAGTATCAACTTAATTTGGGGTTTCTGGTTGCTAGTATAGTGGGTGTTTTGGAGACAGAAGAGCATTGCCTTCCACTGAGGCTCTGAAAGAGCCTTTCTATGCCCTATCAACTGTCCAGGACAACTGACACCAGATTGCTATCACCACATAGAGTTCCAAAATGTACTAAAAATGTTAATCATTAGGAGGAAAGCAATCACCATAGTGCCTCAGGAGAACAAGACCAGTCCCCAGCTGGACATGTGAAGGACCAGTGGCCATACTAAGCGGCCTACGTGTGCAGCACACTGGCTGTGGTCAGCAGGTTAATGACCGCGTGCCCCGCCCCTGGTTGCCCGCCCACGGGGCTCAGCTCGGTGGCAGTCCCTTCCCCGCAAGGGGATAACGACCCGCACTGGGACGGCGCACTGCACAGCTCAGAAGAGCAAAGGACTTTTGCTCCCCGCCCCCCCAAGACCTGGAGTTTGCCAGATCGACCCGACCCAAACACGGGTCCCCCTCCCCACTCACCCGCTCGCTGGGCGACGGCCCACGCAGTGGCCGCGGGCAGACAGCTCGGGGCTCGGAGGAAGCAGCCAGGCTCACGGCGCGCACGCCGCCCGGGCCCTGTATACACACGTGACCGTCCGCCCCCGGCCCCGCCTCCCTGTCCCCAGCAGCTTCGACCGGCCCTGGAGCAGCACCCTCTGGTCACGCCTCCCCACCCCCAGCAGCACCGCCGACCCCGCCTCCCTACCCTGAGCCGCACCACCTGGTCTCCTCGGCCCCGCCTCCCTGCCCTTAGAAGCACCCTCGCCCCGCCCCGGCCCCGCCTCCCCGCCCTGAGCCACACTCCTGGGCTCTGGCAGGCGAGGTGGGGGAGGTAGCAGATGGGGGTTGTCGCTCCACCCGAAACTCAGAGGGTAGGCGGGCGCAAACATAAGGATCTCCTCTAGGTTTCTTGAGACTTGTCTTGGTGCCGCTTCAGTCCCTCTGAAAAGGTTCTTGTGCCCTTTTTGCTGAGTCATTTAATACTCTAATCTGCAGGGTACAGACCCCAGCGCCTTACGAAATGAGTGGGTGTAATCTAGTTCTTCCAAGAACACCTGTCCCTCTTTCTTCCCAAGAGTTTGCTTGTTTCCATATTTCACGCATTATTTCCTGGTTTTAGGATTGACGGAGGGGATAACTGGGCATTGGACCCAGTGGCATTCTACCTCCTAGTTACAATTTCAGCCCTTTTTTTACTTTGGAACAGTGAGACCCTCGCTAAATTGCTGAGTCCATTACTGAGGATTGCTGGGGCTGGCTTGGAACCTGTGATCCTCCTGTCTCAGCCTCCCAAGTACTGGGATTACAAAGGCATGAGCCACAGAAATTTCTTTGTAAACTGATCTGGTCACAGGAAAGCCACTTAAAGAGACAATGCCTTGTTTGCACCCTGATTGTGTAACTTTTTTTTTTTTTTTCCGGTACTGGGGATTGAATCCAGGGGCATTCTACCTCCAAGCTACACTTCCAGTCCTATTTTTTATTATGAAACAGGGCCTCACTAAGTAGCTGAGACTGGGCACGAACCCGGATCCTCCTGTCTCCACCTCCCAAATACTGGGATTACAAGTGTGCTATGCCACCACACTCAGCTCTGATTGTGTAACTCTTGCTAAATGTTGGGAAAATTGAGCAGAGCATGATGGTGCCCACCTGTAATTTAGGTGGCTGAGATAGGATGATCATGGGTTCAAGGACTGCCTCAGCAACTTAGTCCCTGTTTCCAAATTAAAAAATAGGACTGGGGGTATGGCTCAGGTAAAATTCCCCTGGGTTCAATCCCTAGCAGTGCGCACGCACACACACACAAACGTTGGAAAAGTTGAAAGAACACTTTCATTTTCTCTGCTTTAAATTTTCTAGTGAAATGATACTGCAGCAGCACATTCTAGTTCAGGATCTAATAAACATTTCTTTTTTGTAAGTCGAAACATACAAGTCATAAACTTTAGTGTAGATTTGCTGTGTGGCTAGGGATTTGAGTGGAGTGCACAGTAAGAACTACAACCAAACCAGGCGTGGTGGCGCATGCTTGTAATCCCAGCATTTGGGAGGCTGAGACCGGAGGATCTGGGTTCTCGGCCAGCCTCACCTACCTAGTGAGGCACTCTGCAACTTAGCGAGACCCTGTTTCAAAATAAAGAATACAAAACAGGGCTGGGGGTGTAGCTCAGAGGTAGAATGCCCCTGAGTACAATCCCCAGTACCGCAAAAAAAAAAAAATCAAGATGCAGCCAGGCATAGTGGCACACACTTGTAATCCCAGTACTTGGGAGGCGAGACAGGAGGATCACAGGTTCACAGCATGCCTCAGCTATTTAGTGAGACCCTCCACAACTTAGTGAGATCCTGTTTCAAAATAAAGAATAAAAAGTAAGGCTGGGAGTATAGCCCCTGGGTTCAACCCTCAGTTTCAGGGGAAAAAAAAAAAAAACGAGCAACCATTCTATGGGCAATGGGGCATGCCTATAATCCCAGGAGGCTGAGACAGGAGGATTGCAGGTTCTGTCTGGGCCAACCCCCAGTAACTTAGGGAGACCCTCAACAATTTAGCCAAACCCTGTTTTAAAATTAAAAAGTCAATTGTGGCAGCACATGCCTGTAATCCCAATACTTGGGAGACTAAGACAGGAAGAGTGCAGGTTTGAGACTAGTGGAAACATAGGGAGATCCTGTTTCGAATTTTTTAAAAAGGACTGGGAGGTATACCTCAGAGATAGAATGCCCCTGGGTTCAATCCTCAAAAAAGAAAAGAAAAGAAAAAGAAAAAAGTCAAAAAGCAGCAAGGAAGGCTGTCCTCAGTTTAAATCTAAGCACTTGACAAGATTCTTCCTGACCCAGATCAGAGAGGGGCTTGGGTGGGAGGCCTGTTTCAGGGCCATTGCTGGACTCTGGTTGGAGGGCAGGTCCTCCTGGAGGCCCAAGGGCTGCCACCCTGCCTTTGCTCCTTAGGGCAACATCCTCCTCAGCCAGGTACCAGGTCTCTGTAGCAGGTCACATTTGCCCAAAGGCACCAGGTGCTGATCTTGCCAAAAGCAGTTAGAATTACCTATCTCTGACACCTAACTGAGGCTCATTTTGTGATGGGTTCTGTTCTCAGCCTGAAACAACCTTTTAAGGTACACAGTTCCACCCACATTTCATCAAATCTAAGACACCACTAGGGCCATTCCTTTATTGGATTAAAAAACAACAACAATAAATAAAAAACACCCTGCCAATTAAATTCTGGCTTACTATCAATTCTGAAAAACATCCTAGTTTTAGAGATGTGAAAATGTGCCTTAACATTGATAAAATCCAGTATTTGTGGGTGGAGTGTGCTGGGGACTGAACCCAGGAGCATTCTACCTCCCAGCTTACACCCCTAGCACCTCTTTTTGTTGTTGTTGAGGTTCTCCCTAAATTGCTGAGGCTAGCCTCCAACCTGCAATCCTTCTGTCTCAGACTCCCTCCCAAGTACTGGGATTACAGATGAGGCAGAAGACCCACCGGGCCAAGGAATTATTCTTAGGAATTTAGACATAAAATGGGAAGAATAAGAATTCCTCCATAGCCCCCCTCTCCCTTAGTAAAGTAAACCGGAAGCTCTGAAGATGAAAGGCAGGCCCATTCCCCTGAATGTAAATAACAGAGTCTCCCCAGGCCATTTGCAAGATAAGAGACAAAACAGATGGAGGGGGAGATATATAAGGGTAACCACTATCCTGCTTCTGTCTCTAGTTTGAGCTAAATAATAAATCCCACACGTAATCCTCCCCTCTCAAAATTAGGGGACCAATGGCATAAAAAAATTGCTTGTTCTTGCCAGGCGTGGTGGCATACGTTTGTAATCCTTGTACATGGGAGGCTGAGACAGGAGGATACAGGTTCGAGGCCAGCCTCAGCTACTTAGTGAGGCCCTCCTCAACTTAGTGAGACCCTGTTTCAAAATAAAGAAAACAAGCCGGGCGTGGTGGCACATGCTTGTAATCCCAGCATTTGGGAGGCTGAGACTGGAGGATCCAGGTTCCTGGCCAGCCTCAGCTGCTTAGTGAGGCCCTGTTTCAAAATAAAGGATAAAAAACAGGTCTGGGGCTGTAGCTCAGAGGTAGAATGCCCCCAGGTTCCATCCCCAGTACTGCAAAAATAAAATAAAGAATACAAAATAGGGCTGGGAGTATAGCTGGGAGGTAGAACCCCCCTGGGTTTAATCCCCAGTACCGCAAAAAAAAAAAAAAAATTTGCATGTTTTTTTTTTCAGGGCCAGACCCAAAGCTTTTGCTTTCTGAGCCTTCACTAGTGAATAAAGAAACCTGCTTTCCACACCACCCACTGTCTACTGTTTCTGAGGTCCTACTTTTCCTGCAGCACAGGCATGGAATGATAATAACACTGGCAAAATACGGTGTTATTGTCATTTGGTTGAGAACACTTGAGCAGCTGGCCAAGATTACATAGCAGGTAATGGAGCCAGAGTTGAACCCAGGTGGTCTTTGGCTTTCTAGACCAGGTTTGGGACTTTGGTTCCTCCAGCAATCTGCCTAAGAATAAGCCCCATTACTTGTAGAAGTAACCTGAGACCTCAGGATTCCTGGTCAGAGTGGAGGCTGTGCTGCCTGTTCTCAGAATGCCAGGCCTCCGGGGGTTCACCACTTCTCCCCAAAGCCCTCTCTAATCTGGGTCAGGAAGAGTCTTGTCAAGTACTATGTGCTCAGGTTTAAACAGAGGAGCTAAAGCTGGCTAGGACTTCTGTTTGCAGAAAGGAACTGCTGCCAGTGGCTTCAGCTAGGCCTCCCAGCTCTCAATCGGCCTCATCTGTCAAGCAGGCAAACCAGCCAGGGAGAAGGGCAGAAACTCTGTGGTGCATGCCTGTAATCCCAGTATTTGGGAAGCTGAAATGGGGGTTTGCAGGTTCAAAGCCAGCCTCAGCATCTTAGTGAAACTGTTTCACACACACACACACACACACACACACACACACACACACACACGGCTGGGCATGGTGGCTGGTGGCACACACTTGTAATCCCAGTACCTGGGAGGCTGAGAGAGGAGGATCACAGGTTTTAGGACAGCTTCAGCAAGTAGTGAGACTCAGCAATCTAGTGAGACCCTGTTTCAAAACAAAATATAAAATTTAAAGCCAGGCATGGTGGCGCACGCTTGTAATCCCAGCATTCGGGAGGCTGAGACTGGAGGATCCAGGTTCGAGGCCAGCCTCAGCTACCTAGTGAGGCACTCCGCAACTTAGTGAGACTCGGTTTCAAAATAAAAGAATAAAAAATAGGGCTGGGGATATAGCTCATAGGTAGAACGCCCCTGAGTTCAATCTCCAGTACTGAAAAAAATAAAAAAATAAAAAAAAAGGGGCTGGGGGTATAACTCAAAGATAAAATGCCCCTGAGTTCAACCCCCAGTACCACAAAAAAAAAAAGAAAAGAAAGGCTGTGAGGCTTTAGGGATATCTTCAAAGTGAGCCCTCTCTCTAGCTGCAGGCAAGCACCTTCCAGCCAGGGACTGAAATGCAGCCTCCATGCTGCTGGCGGTTCCCCCAGACTTTGCAGGCAATTTCCCACCCAAGGCTTCCCCTGGGGGGATATAGACAGGGAACAGGAGGTTTGTGAAGCTGTACCTGACCCTTGGCTTTCCAGCTGCATCCTAGTCTGGTCTTGATATTTGAAAAGCATATGAAGGCCTCCCTTGTGCTGCTGGACAGGACTCCCGAGGGCCAGGCTCAAGCTCCTGGCCCAGGACTGCCTGTGCAGCAGGACATACCACCGGTCACGAGGAGGCTGGTCCCCTAATTGCATGCTGCAGCCCAGTGCCCTGCTGAGGCCAGCCACCAGGGAAACATCGGAACTACCCTCCCCTTACCACATTCTTCAGACCTGGCAAGGCTTCCTGGTTCTGAAGTGGCAGTTGATAAGATCAGTTGCATTCCACTCCAAGGGCCCTCAGGAGCGGCCCAGCTGCCCAGAACTGTCGGATTTGGCCTTTTTTTTTTTTTTTTTTTTTGTGGTACTGAGGATTAAACCCAAGGGTGTTCTACCTCCAAGCTCCATCCCCAGCCCCTTTTATGTTTGGTTTTGAAACATGGTCTCGCTACATTGCTGAGAATCTTGCTAAACTGCTGAGGCTGGTCTTGAACCTGTGTTCTTCCTGTCTCAGCCTCCCAAGTACTGGGATTATAAACTTGCACCATCATGCCCAGCAGAATTTGAATTTGGCCTTTTTCTGGGGGTGGAGAGATGATGAAGTTAACAGCTGCCCTACCTGAAAAGGTGGCTGACTTTCCTCTTGAAGGTGTGTTTTCTCTTAGTAATTGTGCATTCCTAGGATAATTTTGACCCTATATGACATGTTGATCAGGAAGGGAAATTGGGGGGGAGGGGTTGGGGGTGAGGGTGGTACTGGGGATTGAAACCAGGGGCATTCTACCTCTGAGCTACACCCCCAGCCCTGTTTTGTTTTGTTTTTTAAACAGAATCTCTCAGCTGGGTGGTGGCACACACCTGTAATCCCAGTTTTTGGGAGACTGAGACAGGAGGATCTCAGGTTCTAGGACATCCTCAACAAGTAGTGAGACTGTCATCAACCTAGCAAGACCCTGTTTCAAAATTTAAAATTTAAAAATAGGGTTGGGAGACAGGCATGGTGGCGCATGCTTGTAATCCCAGTTCTTGGGAGACTGAGACCAGAGGATATGGGTTCACTGCCAGCCTCATCTGCTTAATGAGGCCCTCTTCAACTTACTGAGACCCTGTTTCAAAAAATAAAGAATAGAAAATAGAGCTGGGAGTATAGCTTGGAGGTAGAATGCCCCTGGGTTCCATCCCCAGTACTGCAAAAAAAATAAAATAAAATTAGGGTTGGGGTGTAGCTTGGAGGTAAAATACCTCTGGGTTCAGTCCCCAGTACCAAAAATAAAATAAAATCTAAGTTGCTGAGGCTGGCCTCAAACCTGCAATTCTCCTGTCTCAGCCTCCTAAATACTGGGATTATAGGTGTGTGTCACCATGCCTAGTTTGTAGAGTAAATTTGGCCCTATGTGACATGTTGATCAGGGACAAGGAATATTTTCGGTTATCTTATTAGCGTTTCAAAAGTGGTTTATAGCCGGGCTTGGTGGCGCACAATTGTAATCTCAAGACTTGGGAGGCTGAGACAGGAGGATTCGGGTTCACGACCAGCCTCAGCTACTTAGTGAGGCCCTCTGCAATTTAGTGAGACCCTGTTTCAAAATAAAGAATAAAAAATAGGACTGGAGGTATAGCTCGGAGGTAGAATGCCCCAAGTTCAATCCTCAGTACCTCAAAACAAAACAAACAAACAAAGTGGTTTATAAGCCAGGCATGGTGGTACATGTCTGTAATCCCAGTATTTGGGAGGCTAAAACAGAAGGATCACAGCTTCACGGCCAGCTTCAGCAACATATAGGAAGGCTCTCCACAACTTAGTGAGATCCTGTTTCAAAATAAAAAATAAAATAGGCCTGAGAGTATAGCTCAGAGGTAGAATGTCCCTGAGTTCAATCCCCAATAAGTAACACACACACACACACACACACACACAATGGTTTTTATATATATATATATATATATATATATATATATATATATATATATTTTTTTTTTTTTTTTTTTTTTTTTTTTTTGCGGTACTGGGGATTGAACTCAGGGGCATTCTACCTCCGAGCTATACCCCCAGCCCTATTTTTTATTCTTTATTTTGAAACCGAGTCTCACTAAGTTGCAGAGTGCCTCACTAGGTAGCTGAGGCTGGCCGCGAACCCGGATCCTCGGTCTCAGCCTCCCGAATGCTGGGATTACAAGCGTGCGCCACCACGCCCGGCGGTTTATAATATTTTTTGTTGGGCTTTGTAGCTGTATTAATACAACTTAATGCCATCCAAGCCCTGGCAAACTGGAGTCGACTTTACTGAGGAAATGTGAAGGGCCTCGAACCCTGCGAAACCAGCTGGAAGGTGCGTGGTCAGGCTGATTCTGCACAGAGCCATGGTTCCTGTGGTCATCTCAGGTCAGCATCTTCGTGAGCACAGGTGCTTCACCCCTTCTCCAGGCATCCTCTCCATTCCGTCTTTCCACATTCCCTCCTACAAGGCTGCTTACCAGGACCTTTTCTGTCCTTGGCTGGAGTGGAACTTCACACTAGTAACATGAGAAGGGCCAGGATGTATCTCCAACCTTGTACCTGAGCCTTCTGGCCTGACAGTGACTCCTGTGGCATGTTTAGCTACCTGTGGCACGCAGGGCACAGCACACAGTGGCCCCGTGAAGTGTGATGCCATGACAGTCTCCGTTCTCAATCCTGTTCCAAACTGCACCCTTCTGTCGGAGAAGAGCAGCAATTTGAGGAAACAGTGGCTTATCTTGAGCATTCACGGTGACCTCTGGGCTGTGGGGAGACAGGCAGATGGGCAGGTTGCTGTGACCCTCTGGGAGACACCAGGGACAATAGGAGTTGGCATGGGGTGTGTGGTGGGAGCCTGCTGGGACCATGGGGGCCCAGGAGAATATACCCAGCCCTAAGGACCCTGGCCCTGCCCTCTTTAGCCTGAGGCAGTGGGGGCTCCACTGTATGGCCGTGCTGGTTCTCTAGGCCTAGATATTCTGGCCCCAAAGAGCTTTGGAAACAAACCATGGCAGCTGGGAAGAGGGTGAGCAGGAGGAGGTGGCTTTCTGGCTGGCAGGTGCTAAAAACAGAAACTCAAGTACCAGTCTCTACACTGGGCCTACCGTCTCCATCATCTGCTGGTCTTTGGTCTTTGCGCCGGAGGAGTGCAGTGTTGAATTGCTGACAGCACCAGCAGTCTCACAGCTCCTTGCCCTTTGCTGTGCTCCAAGGATTGAGGGTAAGTCAGCCCCCCCCCCCGGAGAACAGGCTCAGGGTGCAGGGCCCAGGATGGAGCCCCAGTTCTTGCATGTTCTGTATTGCACTTCCTCTCACATGTGCAGATGCAGTGCAATCCCATGCACTGGGGGAAAGTTCTCAGTAGCTACAAGGGATGGTTTAGAGAGTCAGGCTAGCTGGAATGAAAGAGGTTCCCTGACCAAGGCAGAGGGAGAGGCGGCATAGGCCACTTGGGGTCAGGGGCAGGGCGCTGCAGTACAGCACGTCACCAGTGGTATCTTGCATTCTCTGGGGAGACTTTATTGGTTGTATTTTTTTTTTTTTTTCACTACTGGAGATGGAACCCAGGGGCATTCTACCTCTGAGCTACACCCCCAGCACTATTATTGTTGTTGTTGTTATTGTTATTATTATTATTTGCAATGTTGAGGATTAAACCCAGGGGCATTCTACCTCCAAGCTACACCCCCAGTCCTATGTTTTATTCTTTATTTTGAAACAGGGTCTCACTAAGTTGCAGAGGGCCTCACTAAGTAGCTGGAACCTGGATCTCCAGTCTCAGCCTCCCAAGTACTGGGATTACAAGCGTGAGCCACCATGCCTGGCTATTTTTTATTTTGAAACAAGATCTCACTAAGTTGCAGAGGGCCTCAATAAGTTGCTGAGGCTGTCCTCAAACCTGTATCACCCTGTCTCAGCCTCTCAAGTACTGGGATTACAACCATGCACCACCACGCCCAGCTCCCATACAAATTTTTTTTTTTTGGAGTGCTGGGGATTGAACTCAGGGGCATTCTACCTCCGAGCTACACCCCAGCCCTATTTTTTATTCTTTATTTTGAAACAGGCTCTCACTAAGTTGTGGAGTGCCTCACTAGGTAGCTGAGGCTGGCCGAGAACCTGGATCCTCCGGTCTCGGCCTCCCAAATGCTGGGATTTGCCACTATGCCCAGCAAAAAAAAATATTTTTAAAAAATAAAAAATATGCCAGGTGTGGTGGCTCACGCTTGTAATCCTAGTACTTGGGAGGCTGAGACAGGAGGATCTGGGTTCATGGCCAGCCTCAGCTACTTAGTGAGGCCCTTTGCAACTTAGAGCCTGTTTCAAAAAATAAAGAATAAAAAATAGGACTGGGGAGTGTAGCTCGGAGGTAGAAGGAATATATATATTGGGGGTGTTCTCTAGGTCCCAGAGTCACTGGGGCCTCCACTTCCTGGGCCTCTCAGGTATTTTGATACCATAGATGCCCCAAGATGTCCACAACAGGGGTTCAGCTGGTGACAGACAGGAGCCTGGCAAAGGCTGTATTTCCACAGCTTCTTCCTGCTTGGCTAACATCAAACCACCCACACTCTCCCGTTCCATCCCAGAAACAGTTTCCAGGCAGACAGAATGGGGGGAGGTAGCCCAGCCTTGCACACACAGCAGTTCACCAGGTCCAGGTGGCACACTGCCAGACCCTCCCTGGAATTTCACAAGCTCAGTTCTCTGGAAGGTGACAGAGAAATGGGCACACTGCTCAGCCATGCAACTTGGTTAGTCTTCCAGAAGGGCTCAGGATAATCTTCATGGTCTTGGGGTGCCTGAGCCATTTGGAAGCTAAGTTTTTTTGTTGTTTTGTACTGGGGATTAAACTCAGGCACAAGCATTCTACCTCTGAGTTACACCTCAGCCCCACCTACTCCCCTATGTGTGTGTGTGTGTGTGTGTGTGTGTGTGTGTGTGTGTGTTTTATACAGGGAATTGAACCCAGGGGCGTTTTACCTCTGAGCTATACTCCCAGCCCTGTTTTATTCTTTATTTTGAAACAGGGTCTCACTAAATTGCAGGGAGTCTTACAAGTTGCTGAGGCTGGCTCCAAACCTGTAATCCTCCTCTCTCAGCCTCCCAAGTACTGGGATTACAAGCGTGGTGGCATATGCTTATAATCACACCCTGGCCCTCACCTCCCCTTTTTTCCCACTTTCCCTTTTATTTTTTTTTATTTAATGTGCTTTTATTGGTACATTATAATCTCACATAATATAAATCATATTTACAGTGATATACATGCACACAGTGCTTAGTGGGCCCCCCCCACCCCTTTTCTTAAAAATAGTCTCCTTAAGTTGCTCGAGGGTCTCACTAAATTGCTGAGGCTGGCCTCTAACCTGCGATCCTCCCATCCTCCTGTTTTAGCCTCCCAAGTATTGGGAGTGTGCCACCATGTCCAGCTTTTTCATTTTGAAACTGGGTCTTTCTAAGTTACCACACACTGAATTTGAACTTACGATCCTCCAGTCTCAGCCTTCCAAGTACTGGGATTACAGACATGCCTGGCCCAGGGAGTATTTATTGAGCACCTGCTTTCTCCTGGGCCATGTCAGCAGTGTGAGCTTCCATACAGTGGAATAAGACACTTGGAGGGGCCCTTGTGTATTGTGAGGGACCTGGGAGGAAGCCAGGGTTACGAGGTGTCGGGCTGTGCCAGGAAGCACACGCAGCACTCCCAGCAAAGGGAATTATGTGCACAGGTGGGCGGGAGAGCGGCAGGTGCAAAGCCCCGGGGCAACTGGTGCAGATGTTCGGATGACGGTGGGGCCGCTGACACCGCTATCTGCTGATCAGAGTTGGATGCACAGAGAAATAGGAAGGGGGGGGGGGGTATGCCCTGTGGCTTCCTGACCTATGCCAGGATCCGCGGGGCCCCTGGGCCCCTGAGCCAAGGTGAGCAGCTGGAAGCGTAGCCTGAGTGTGGGATCGAGGAGCACCCCATCCTCGGCCCATCTTTTCACCCCAAAGCAGCGCCTGCTAGCAGTGACCAGCACCCGCCCCCTGCATCTTGTGGCAAGTGCCACAGCCTCCTAGGTGCAGCTCAGTGAGCGCCAATTGTACCGGGTCTGGGCCGGGTCCTCCTCAGGCCCCGCCCATACGCCGAGATCGCGTGCGTGCGTGCTTGCGTCACCATCCAGCCGGCTGGATCTGGTTCCAGCGGAGCCGCGGTCTGTCATGCGCAGTGTGCGGCTGCTGCGGCGGGCTGCGGGACGGGCCGGGGGTCGTGGGCCCGGGCGCGGCGGGCGGGCAGGCGGGCTCAGCGAGGGTCCTGGCGGTCGGTGCTGACGACGCCCGCCAGCCTGAGACGCGGAGGTCAGTTCGCCGGTCCGGGGAGGGAGCGGGCTGGGCCCTGTCCTGTCCGTCTCGCCCCACGGCTACAGGTGCCGGGCGACCCCGGGCCGAGTCGGCGAGCCGGGCCGGCAGCCCCGCCCTTCCCGGCCCGACGTCCCCGGGCGGTTCGCCTGGTCCGGGCCCCTGGCGCCCAGCGCAGGGCCTTCCTGACCGCATTCTGGTTGCAAAAAGGCTTGGGAGCCCTTGTAACAGCAGCATTTTGCTGCAGAGCCCCAGAGGGTATTAATCATGAGTAACTTATTTAGTTGGCAGTAAGGTTTTTCTTTTCTTTTCTTTTTTTTTTTTTTTTTTGTTGGAGACAGTGTCTCACTAAGCCAGGGAGAGCCTCACTGAGTAGCGTGCGCCACCACGCCCGGCGGCAGTAAGGTTTTTCTGATTTACTGTGTACACCCATGAGTTCTTGCAGAGTGAGAAAAACCCTGACCTACAAATAACTTTTAATTAATTAATATACTTGTTTATTGTGTTACCGAGGATTGAACCCAATAGCATTCTACCACGGAGCTATAACCCATCCCTTTTTATTTTTTATTTTGAAATAGGTTCTCACTAAATTCCCAGGAACTGGCCTCTAACCTGCGAGCCTCCTGTTTCAGCCTCCCCAGGACTGGGATTACAGCCAGGTGCGGTAGCACCTGGCTGTAAATACCTTTTAATTGAAGTGAGTTTAATTAATGGAAGTGACATAATTATGACCTTTATATACATTTAATGGAGCATTTATTAATTTTGATCCTACTGTCTTCTCACTTTGGAGCCAGTAACATGTTGTTTTTCTCCCCATAGCTTAGACATTTTTTGCAGGACCTTGAACAGCTTGCAGCCCCGGCATGTCGCCTGCAGGGCCCAGAGCCCAGGTGTCCCCTTTAAAGTCTGGGGTGAAGATGGGAAATGGACCTCTGAGATGAGAACTTAGTTCTGATATTTCCAATTTGAACTCACAATCAGAGGCTCTTCTAGTCCTCCAGGGCACAGAACCAAGTAGGAAGTATGGAGCCAGGGGATGAAGCAAGATGAATGTATTTGAATATCTTATGATGCAGCCCAGTGTGGTGGCCCAAGCCTGTAATCCCAGTACTTGGGAGGCTGAGACAGGAGGATCACAGGTTCAAGACCAGCCTTGTAACTTAGCAGGAACCTGTTTCTAAATGAAAAATAAAATAGGGTTAGGGTATAGTTCACAGGTAGAAGCCCCCAAGGTTCAATGCCCAGTACCAAAAAGAGATAGAAGGAAAGAATCTTGTAGTGTGAAGTTGCCTATTTTTCCTTTGAGGAAAACTGTGCAGGGCACTTCTCTTCATATACAGTGGAGACCTCATATTCTCTGCCATGAGTTGGGTTGGGTGACTTTGCGCTTTTGTAATTGTTTTGTTTTGTTTTGTTTTTTAATTAGAGATTGAACCTAGGGGAATTCTACCTCTGAGCTACACCCCCAACCCTATTTTATTTTTATTTTGAAACAGGGTCTTGCTAGGTTAATGAGAGTCTCACTAGTTGCTGAGGCTATCCTCGAACCTGCAATCCTTCTATCTCAGTCTCCCAAGTACTGCGATTACAAGCTTGCACCACCATACCTCGCTTGTAATAGGTTTTTGAAATATTGAGAATCTGGTTTGCCTTGAAATGGCAAGATCAGCACAACAAATTAGGAACAACTGTCAGCTAATTTCTTGCAAGTTGTTGAGAAATATTTGTGTGTGTGTGCATGTGTTAAATGTTACTTGTAACTCCTGTGCTTAGTATTTTGCTTAACTCTGCCCTTGATAACCATCAGCCTGCCAGAGTTGCATTTCTAGGTTAAAAACAGAATGCAGCTTGGATTTCCTCGTTAGTCAGACGTTTCTCCAGATGAAGGCAGATTACGATTTCAGTGCCTAGGAAGGAAATGAGCTGGCCTGGGAGTTGCAGAGCAAAGCAACCGTCTGTTACCACATGGAAGGATTACTGCACGCGTGATCTTTGCCTTGCATCCTAATTATCACTTCTGCCTAACAGCCTTAACTGTGACATTCCAGATAGGTTGTCTGACCACACAGACTGCAGCTGGGCTCCACTCCTGCGTTAGCCCAGTAGTAGCGAAAGGAAAGGCAAGTCTTGGGCTCGTTAGGTGTCCATAGGCCTAAAATCAAATTGCAGCCAATTGGATGGACCTGCCAAAGGGGAGCCAAGGCCAAATCACATGTTTAACTTCCCAAAGGCTTAACTGACATTCTGGGTGGCATTGAGGGCTGCCACCAGGGACAATGGCGGGGGGGCGGGGGGGTGCAGCACTTTGGGATCTGGAGGACCAGGGAGACCCAGGTCAGGTCTCTACTTCAGAGCAGTTAGCCTCCTCCTGGGCCAGCCTCTCAGCGGGAGCTGTGGGTTCAACTGTCCAGGAACAGGAAGGAGCCCCTTGGCCCAGGCAGTAGCCGGTGCCAGACACTAGCCAGTGGGACTGTGGTGGAGTGGGCCCAAGGAGTTTCTCCCTGCCCTAAAAAGGCCTTCAAGCTGGCGTGAAGAAGCCAGGCTCCAGCTGAAGTCCAGCAAATGAAACACAGATGCAGGAGGTCGAGTGGGCCTGACACCAGCTGGGTTCTTCCTGGATTCCCCAATTAAATACAAGGGTTGCAAAGTCAGGCACATCTCCCAGTCCTCCCCTGTCCTTTGCGTTGTTCTATGGTCTTAACATACACACAAAGCTTTGTCCCCGAGCCTCTAGGCAGATGTGAGCACTTTGCCTACACTGGTGGGTTGCCCCACAGCAGGCAAAAAATGAGTTCTATAAGTCTGGGCCAAAGCAGAGTCTTCTCTCCCTCTCTTTCACCTCCCCAGACCCATCCTGTCTCCTCCCTTTCCACACTCCCCCACACCAGCTCCCCATGCCCACTGCATTCTGCTAGGTCTCAGAGGGAGCCCAGCTTGCCCAGTTTGTCCCTCCTTCCCTATTTGGGATTCCTGCAGTGGGGATTGGTTTTCATTTGTGTTCCTGAAACACCAAGCTCAGGCTTTGGCCTGTGCAGGCTGCCACCCTGGTGACTACAGCTGGTGGTGCTGGACTGGAGGGCTCTGGGCTTCCCTGGCTCCAGCCAGACTCCAGCCTCAGCTGAGCTGCAGCAAAGCAGAGCACAGTGTGACTGACTCCTGTGGCTTGTGAGACAAAGGGACAAAGACGGTGTCTCTTGCTTCTTAGGGTTGGCCCATGTGTCTGCCAGTAACTTCAGTTCCTTCCTGACCGCTCGCCCAGCATACCAGGGTCTCCCTCACCTTTGCTCCTGGGGGTCCCTTCCATCTATTTCCTCCACTGAGGAGCAAGCTCCCTGGGACAGGGCTGAGTGTGCCATGTTGGGCAGACAGAAGAACAACCTGCAAGATGGTAAAATTGGCCGGGCATGGTGGCACACGCTTGTAATCCCAGCATTCGGGAGGCTGAGACCAGAGGATCCGGGTTCGCAGCCAGCCTCAGCTACCTAGTGAGGCACTCCTCAACTTAGTGAGACTCTGTTTCAAAATAAAGAATAAAAAATAGGACTGGGGGTATAGCTCGGAGGTAGAATGCCCCTGAGTTCAATCCCTAGTACCACAAAAAAAAAAAAGGTAAAAATGTGGACTAAATAAGAACAGCAATTTGTAGAATCTGGGGACTTTTGTTGTCATCGTTAGAAACCTGATCTGGAGCCGGGCATGGTGGCGCACGCTTGTAATCCGAGCATTGGGGAGGCTGAGACCAGAGGATTCGGGTTGGCGGCCAGCCTCAGCTACCAAGTGAGGCACTCCACAACTTAGTGACACTCGGTTTCAAAATAAAGAATAAAAAATAGGGCTGGGGGTATAGGTCAGAGGTAGAATGCCCCTGAGTTCAATCCCCAGTACCACAAAAAAAAAAAAAAAAA
>PVLC010001324.1:0-36353 GCA_004027655.1 Graphiurus murinus | reverse complement strand
GGTTCAATCCCTAGTATTGGGAAAGAGAGAAACCTGATCTGATCTTTGTGAAATGTGCTTCTCTCTCTGGACAGTCACTCAGTTTCCCTCCTGTGCAAGAACATGCGGCACCTTGGAAGCTGCACTGTGCAGGCCAGTGGGGGCTGAAGTCAGCGGCCTTGGTATAGAAGCTTGTGGTATGAGATACCCCTTGCCCTTTATCCTGACATTTAGCAAACTTTGCCTCATGCCGAAGATTTTTATTTTAATCCGTGGGTTAAAAGGAAAGCACAAACAGAAAGTTAAGTTTTCTACTATCCTTATGGAATTCAGCACCGAGTAACAAAGGCCCCTGTGGCTGCCACGTCTCTCACCCCAGGGTTGTTTCTGGTGTTTGTTGCCAACCACCGTGGGCGATGTGTGCAGCTGAACACAGGCTATGTTTAGGAAGCCGTAGGAGGGCTCTAGCTGAGCCCATTTGCCCCGGGGGAGCCTCCAGCTTTAGGGCTGCTGCCTCTGGAGGGGCCCGGTCAACCCTAGAGTTGGTCCTCACTTCTGACCTGGGAGGCAGGTCCCACTATCAATCAAAGCCATGAGTTTTTTGTTTTGTTGTTGTTTGGTTCTCAGAATCCAAGGGCATTCTATCTCTGACCTACATCATCCCTTTTTAGTTTTAGTTTGTTTTTTGTTTTTGTTTTTGTGGTACTGGGGATGGAATCCAGGGGCATTCTACCTCAGAGCTACACCCCCAGCCCTATTTTTATTCTTTATTTTTGAAACAGGGTCTCACTAAGTTGCAAAGGGCCTCACTAAGTAGCTGAGGCTGGCTGTGAACCGGATCCTGGGATTACAAGCCTGTGCCACCATGCCCAGCTAGTTTTAATTTATTTATTTATTTATTTATTTATTTATTTATTTATTTATTTATTTTTTGCGGTACTGGGGACTGAACTCAGGGGCGTTCTACCTCCGAGCTATACCCCCAGCCCTATTTTTTATTCTTTATTTTGAAACCGAGTCTCACTAAGTTACGGAGTGCCTCACTAGGTAGCTGAGGCTGGCCTCGAACCCGGATCCTCCGGTCTCAACCTCCCGAATGCTGGGATTACAAGCGTGCGCCACCACGCCCGGCTTAGTTTTAATTTATTTTTAAAGAGGGTCTCAGCCAGGTACCGTGGTGCATGCTTATAATCAGTACTTGGGAGGCTGAAACAGGAGTATCTTAGGTTCAAGGCCAGTCTCCTCAGCAATTTAGCAAGACCCTGTTTCAAAATGAGCTGGGCATGGTTGCACATGCTTGTAATCCCAGTACTTGGGAGGCTGAGACAAGAGGATCACTGGTTTGAAACCACCCTCAGCTACTTAGGCTCTCTGCAACTTAGTGAGACCCTGTTTCAAAATAAAGAATAAAAAATAAGGCTGGAGGTGTAGCTCAGAGGTAGAATGCTCCTGGGTTCAATCCCTAGTACCACCAAAAAAAAAAAAAAAAAAAGAAATCCCAGTACTTGGGAGGCTGAGACAGGAGGATTGCAGGTTCAAGGCCAGCCTTAGCAACTTAGGCCCTCCACAACTTAGTGAAACTCAGTTTCAAAATAAAAAGGAATAAATTAGGGCCAGGGTATAGCTCAGAGGTAGAATGTCCCGGTTCCATCCCCATTATCACAAAAAAAAAAGAAAATCAATGTGCAGGGGCCCCATCCCAGCCTAGCTCTGGCCTGTGTTGTAAGTAGATGAAGCCTCACCCCTTGAAATCTTTGTAACCTTCTCTGTAGAGCCAGGAGTGGGGCTTTGCCAGGTTCTGGATTCTGAATGTGTGAATTGTGGGTGTTTCTGGATAGAGGGTCTGGCAGCTTTCATCATATTCTCCAAGGTGAGATGGCTGAAGACTGGATGAGTTAGGATGGGGTGAATTACTGTGGTGTGCACAGGAGAACTTCCTAGGGAGGGTCCTGCGGGAGCTCCGCCTGGAGGGTCCTGGCTTCCCAAGGTACCATGTATGGTGTTGGGGAGGGCCAGGATTCCCTCCTGACCCCCAGACTACGTGTCAAGATAAGGAAGTTTTTAGCGGGGCGTGGTGGCGCATGCTTGTAATCCCAGCATTCGGGAGGCTGAGACCAGAGGATCTGGGTTCGCGGCCAGCCTCAGCTACCTAGTGAGGCACTCCGCAACTTAGTGAGACTTGGTTTCAAAATAAAGAATAAAGCCAGGTGTGGTGGCGCACGCTTGTAATCCCAGCATTCGGGAGGCTGAGACTGGAGGATCCGGGTTCGCGGCCAGCCTCAGCTACCTAGTGAGGCACTCCGCAACTTAGTGAGACTCGGTTTCAAAATAAAGAATTAAAAAAATAGGGCTGGGGGTATAGCTCGAAGGTAGAATGCCCCTGAGTTCAATCCCCAGTACCGCAAAAAAAAAAGAAAGAAAGAAAGAATAAAAAATAGGACTGGGGGTGTAGCTCGGAGATAGAATGCCCCTGAGTTCAGTCCCCAGTACCGCAAAAAAAAAAGATAAGGAAGTTTTAACGTGGATGAAGTAAACAACCTGAGTTTTCACTAGCCTCCAAGTGACACCTGGCATTTCCTCCAGCCATGACTGAAGCAGATGGCAGTAGTCTGGGCTTGACCTGAGCTGAGTAGTGGCAGGGTTTCACTAGGTTGCTTCAAGTCTCACTAACCTGTGACCCTCCTGCCTCAGCCTCCCAAGTACTGGCATTACAGATGTACACCACCATGCCTGGCTTCAGTTTGTTTTTTGATGGTACTGGGGATTGAATCCAAGGGCATTCTAGCTGTGAGCTATACCTTCAGCCCTTTGTTTTTATTTTTGAAACAGGGTCTTGCTAAGTTACCTGTGCACTGCTCGGACCTATGATCCTCTAGTCCCAGCTTCCCGTGCCCTGGGAATCACAGGTGTGTGCCACTATGCCTGGCCTTGAGTTTAGTTTGTAGTCTCCCTGTGTTCTGGGTGCATGTTCTGTGTCCTGGATGCAAGCCTTGCTTTATGTATTTAAAACTGTCACCCAAAGAAGGGGTCCCTATGTGGATGTCACCCTTTTGCCTCTTGCTCGTAGATGGCAGTGGGGCTGTGGCAGGAGAGCCATCCCAGCCTGAAAACCTCCCGGAGCCCTGGTGCTGGGCCGACAGGGCAGCCGCCCTCCCTGTCCTCCAGGAGCTCACGTATGCCTGCCTGTGAGCGCCTCGAAGACAGAGCCGGCGTCCGTCACAGACACTGCTGCCCTCATAGCACCTGAGGCAAGTCTTCTGACATCATTCCACATTTCATCAGTATCTCAGGAAAGGGGAGTTTTAATGCTCCACTTATGTCATAGTGAGGAAGGAACCAAATACTTCTCTCCTCCTAGGCTAGTCAAGTACTATGTTGGGGAGGGGAGGGAAATGGACAAATTAGCCTTCAGAGAATTTTTTGTGGTACTGGGAATGGAACTCAGAGGTATTCTACCTCTGAGCTACACCCCTAGCCATATTTTATTCTTTATCTTGAAACAGGATCTCACTCAGTTGCTGAGAGCCTCACTAAGTTGCTCAAGCTGGCCGCAAACCTGCGAGATCCTCCTGTCTCAGCCTCCCAAGTGCTGGAATTACAGGTGTGTACCACCACGCCCAGCTAGCTGTCAAAGAATTTAGCAATTGGTATATTTGATGGAATAACTCAAGTTGTATCTACTGTGTGTATCCCATCATTAACAAGACCTCGGGATTCCCAGGGTCGGGGCACTGTGGTCTTGGGCAGGGGCCTGGGTGTGACTTTGCTGTATGCCTATGGATGTCACCATGGGAAGAAGCCCATAGGGCGCTCGGAGTATCCCTGGGTTACCTCCCACATCTGCCTGTGCTTCTACTGTTGTCTCAAAATAAAGACTCCATTGAAAAAAAAAGCATCCTCTTTTATTCATTGTTTTCAGGAAAAGGGAAAAATTGCTACTATGACTCTTTGATTTTTTTTTTTTTTTTTTTTTTTTTTTTTTTTTGCGGTACTGGGGATTGAACTCGGGCATTCTACCTCCGAGCTACACCCCCAGTCCTATTTTTTTTATTCTTTACTTTGAAACCAAGTCTCACTAAGTTGCGGAGTGCCTCACTAGGTAGCTGAGGCTGGCCGTGAACCCAGATCCTCCGGTCTCAGCCTCCCAAATGCTGGGATTACAAGCGTGCGCCACCACGCCTGGCTCTATTTTTTATTCTTTTGTTGTTGTTGTTTTGTTTTTTGCGGTACTGGGGATTGAACTCAGGGGCATTCTACCTCCGAGCTATACCCCCAGCCCTATTTTTTATTCTTTATTTTGAAGAATGCTGGGATTACAAGCATGCGCCACCACGCCCAGCTTTTATTCTTTATTTTGAAACAGGGTCTCACTAAGTTGCAGAGGGCCTCACTAAGTAGCTGAGGTTGGCCATGAACCTGGGTCCTCCGGTTTCAGCCTCCCAAGTACTGGGATTACTAGGGTGTGCCACCACACCCGGCTGACTCTTGAATTTTAACAATTGGATAATAAATCTGACAGTTCTCTGGAGGTGTTGAGAGGTGTGGGGGTTGGACAAGCAAGCGCCCGCCTGACTGAGAACTTGGGCTGGGTCTGAAGATGCGGGGAGGAGGGCCTCCATCCAATACCAGACGCCAGGTTTCCGTGAGGACAGCCGCTGCCTTGACCCACACAGGGCTCCTGTCCTTCCCTCTCGGTGACTCCTTGGTCTCTGCTGGGTGATGCCTGTGATGTTCTCAGTGGTCGACAGGCACAATGGTTAGAGGTCAGCAACTGGGCCCCAGGCCACAAGGGTGCACTCAGGGCAAGTACAAGAGCAGGGTGGGACACTGGGCTCTGTCCCTCACAGGCCCGCCCACTGCTGCTGTGTCCTCACAGGTGGAGGGGAAGGAGAGGGTCGTGCTGCCTGTGGCTCATTGTTCAGCCTCAGGTCCAGCCTCTTGCCTCCACTCCCCAGGCTGGGCCACTTCACAGCTATGTCTCCCATATGCTTGAGTGACAGGTAAGGCTGAGGGGTTGCCTTGAGCTCTGTAGAACTCCCAAGTGAAACGGTCCTGCTTTGGGACCACCCCCACTCCAGGCTGGCAAGTTGCCCCCGTCTTTCGTCCTGGCTTCTCCCTCAGGCCCCTTGACAAAGCTTTGATTTGATGGTAGAGACAGGACAGCTGGGCAGATCCATCCACCCCAGGACTTAGCTAGCTTCATGACCCTTAGTTTAATGCTCCTTGAAGCCAGCACTACTAGTGGGCGTACTGGCACACACCTGTAATCCCAGTACTTGGGAGGAAGAGACAGGAGGATCGCAGGTCATGGCCAGCCTTGGCAACTCAGTAAGACCTTGTTATAAAATGAAAATAAAAGGGGCTGGAGGTACAGCTCAGAAGTAGATTACCCCTAGTTTCAATCCTCAGTATCACCCCCCCCCCAAAAAAAAACCCTAGCACTGTTGAAGCTTAATCTCACCACCATGGTGAACCAGCTTCTTGTAAACACAAGAGTAAAAGGAAGAAACCCAGTCTGGGTCCTGGGTGTGGGGCTGCGTGTCTCCTCCCTGCCAGAGCCCTTCCTCACCCTTCCTCTTTGGGAGCCTGAGGTGCAGGCTTGGTGCTCACCATCTCTGTGTAAAGTCTTTGCAGGTGGTTTGACTTTCCCTAGGAGCTTCTAGAGCTCTGACCTTTCCCTAGCAGTGCAGGACACCCAAGGGCCATGCATGCCAGCCTCCACGTCCCTCCCCACAGTGCAGTCTCCAGGAGGTCTCCCTAGGAGTGGTCAGCAGGAGGCAGTGTCTATTCCTGAGATCAGAAATGACCAGGAAGGAGGAAGGAGCCTTGGCTTCCTGTACCATGCATGGGTTGTGGGGCTACACAGAATGGTTACAGTAGAAGTTCTTAGTGCTCATCTTTTCTTCCTTTCCTCTTCTTTCTTTCCCTTCTCTCCCCCCCCCCCCCCCTTCCTTCTTTTCTTTTGTAGGTGGTGGTGGTGGTGCTAGGGGTTGGACCCAGCAGCATTCTACCTCTGTGCTACACCACCTCCAGCCCTTTTGATTTTTTATTTGAAACAGGGTCTCACTAAGTTGAGGCTATCCTCAAACCTACAATCCTCCTATCTCACCCTCCCAAGTACTGGCATTACAGGCCTGTGCCACCACTCCCAGCTTGGTGCTTTTATTTATTTATTTTCTTTCTTTTTTTTTTTTTTTTTTTCTGGGGATGGAACCCAGGGGCGTTCTACCTCCAAGCAACACCCCCAGCCCTATTTTTTATTCTTTATTCTGAAACAGGGTCTCACTAAGTTGCAGAGGGCCTCACTAAGTAGCTGAGGCTGGCCTTGAACCTGGATCCTCCCATCTTAGCCTCTCTAGTACTGGGATTACAAACATGCGCCACCACTCCCGGTTGGTGCTTTTATTTCTGACCTTTCCCTAAGTCCACTCTGTCTTGCCTATATGGGACCAGCCATCCCAACAGAGCAGGACAGGGAAGAGATGGCCTGCCCTTGCCTATTGTGGCTTCCCTCATGTGAATGTCAGTGAGACAGATCCTGACCATTCAGGGCTGCCCTTGGGTCAGGAGGACACTCAGGGTGGAGACATGCAGGCTCATGTCTGCTGTGCTCCAGATTGGGGCCCAGGAAAGTCCTGAGGGGACTGCCCTGGCTTTGATGGGAAGGCTACCATGTCAGCTGAGTGGGGTGGCGCACCTTTCTCAAGATCTCTCAAGCCAGGCATGGTGGCCCACGCCTGTAATCCCTGTACTTGGGAGACTGAGACAGGAGAATCACAGGTTCAAGGATAGCCTCAGCATGTAGTGAGACTTTCATCAACCTAGTGAGACCCTGTTTCAAAATAAGAAATAAAATCAGGCTGGAAGTGTAACTCGAAGGTAGAATGCCTCTGGGTTTCATCCCTAGTACCACAAAAAGGGGGGGGGGGCGGCTTGCAGAGAGTCTCACTAAATTGCTGAAGCTGGCCTTGAACCTGTGATCCTCCTATCTCAGCCTCCCAAGCACTGAGATTATAGGCATGGGCCACCATGGGCGGAGGAGCTAGAGAAAGAACCGTGCTTTGTTTTAGCAAATTTCCGTTCTGTGTGGGGACCTGCTGAGGGGGGCCCTCACTCTGTATTGCTGTGTCTTGCTGTTTTGCCCTGGGGGAAGCGGCTCTGAGATCCCATATGCATGTGGGGGCCCCCTTCCTGGACGCTCTGTTTAGCACGCTGGGTTCCTGACCCACACCCTTTCTGGGCTCCTCGCCTAGGTCAGAGTAAACACTAGTGTTCTGGTTTTTCCAGGAAAGACAAAGTGGGTGAGCAACTGCTAGCACCTTCAGTTCTGGACTCTTTTCTGCTCCTTTGGGGAAGGCTGGAGAAGGGGAGAGGCTGGGCTTTCTCGGCACCTTGTGTCAGGCTAGGGAAGCATGACAGTGGGAGGCCAGAACTCCCGGGAGAGCAGCCACTCCCCTCCTTGCAAGGTCTTCACTGAGAGGCCCCCTGAGCCATAAGGTGTCCCCTCTCCACCTTAGCCCCCAGACAGTTGAGTCAGCAGCCTGAGACCTGCCTGAACCAGCAGGCCTCTGCAGGGGAGCCTGTCCGTGAGATTGCTGCCCTCTGGTGGCTGATATCGTGCAGCGCAAGGTTCCTGTAAGAAGGAGGCGAAAGGAGGATAGCAGGTTTGCGCCTCAGCAACTTCATGAGACTCTTCAAAATAAAAAAATATAAGGGGCTGAGGGTGTAACTTGGAGGTAGAATGCCCCTGAGTTTAATCCCTAGTACCAAAAAGGGAAGGAGGATTGAGAAGGGGCTCCAGTGACTAAATAGGAACCAGCGGCCTCCAGCCTACCTGACCAGCAGCTGCTCAGCCCCTATCCCACTCTGCAGCTGGGCAGGGAGGCCATGGCACACTATGGCCACAACCAGGGTCCTGGGAGGTTGGGAGGCTGCAGCAGGGGGGTGCAGGGAAGGTGCTGTGTTCAGTTAAATTCAACAGGTCAAGTCCAGCAAAGCTGAACCCTACTTTTCTTAGGAGGGGTACTGGTGATTGAACCAAGGGACATCCTACCTCCAAGCTACATCCACAGTCCTTTGTTTTTTTGTATTTGTTTTTGTTTTTCGGTATTGGGGATTGAACTCAGGGGCCTTCTACCTCCAAGCTACACTCCCAGCCCTATTTTTTATTCTTTTTTTTTTTTTTTTTGCGGCACTGGGGGTTGAACTCAGGGGCATTCTACCTCCGAGCTATACCCCCAGCCCTATTTTTTATTCTTTATTTTGAAACCGGGTCTCACTAAGTTGCGGAGGGCCTCACTAGTTAGCTGAGGCTGGCCACGAACCCGGATCCTCCGGTCTCAGCCTCCCAAATGCTGGGATTACAAGCGTGCGCCACCACGCCCGGCTATTCTTTATTTTGAAACAGGATCTCACTAAGTTGTGGAGTGCCTCACTAAGTAGTCGAGGCTGGCCTCGAACCTGGATCCTTCTGTCTCAGCCTCCCAAGTACTGGGATTACAAGCATGTGCCACCACGCCTGGCTTCCTTTGTATTTTTTTTTAATTTATTTTTTACTTTTTGGTACTAGGGATTGAACCCAAGGGTGTTCTACCTTTGAGCGATATATCCTCATCCATATTTTATTTATTTATTTATCTATTTATTTATTTTTTGCGGTACTGGGATTGAACCCAGGGGCATTCTACCTCCGAGCTACACCCCCAGTCCTATTTTTTATTCTTTTAGTTTGAAACAGGGTCTCACTAAGTAGCTGAGGCTGACTGCAAACCCATCCTCCAGTCTCAGCTTCCCAAGTACTGGGATTATAAGCGTGTGCCACCACACCCGACTTATCCTTTTTTTTTTTTTTTTTTTTGCAGTCCTGGGGATTGAACCCAGGGCCATTCTACCTCCAAGCTACACCCTCAGTCCTATTTTTTATTCTTTATTTTTGAAACACTAAGTTGTAGAGAAACTCACTAAGTAGCTGAGGCTGGCCACAGACTAGGATCCTCCGGTCTCAGCCTCTCAAGTACTGGTATTACAAGCATACACCACCATGCCCAGCTTATTTTTTATTTTTTAAACAAGGTCTTGCTAAATTCCTGAGGGCCTTGCTAAATTGTTGAGGCTGGCCTCAAACCTGCAATCCTCCTGTCTCAGCCTCCCAAGTACTAGTATTATAAGCATATGCCACCATTCCCGGCTTTATTTTGAAACAGGATTTCACTAAGTTGCTGAGAGTCTTGCTAAATTGCTGACTGAGGCTAACCTCCGACTTAGGATCGTCCTGTCTAGCCGGCCAGGTACTGGGATTATATTGCATGCACCACGACATCTGCCTTGAACCCCTCTCTTCCTCACCACACTCATCTCTGTCCTCATCTCACAGCCACCTTCACTGAAGCACAGTCTCAGGCAATATGTTACCTGTACGGGCCAGGCCAGTCACTGGGGACAGAGCCTTCTGCCCACTTGGATCGAGGGACTGGGAAGCTGGCCAGGTGCTCCCCAGAACCACATTCACTTGAGACTAACAGCCATTGTCCTTGACTTTCAGGGAGAGGCAGCAAGCAGGGTGCAGGATGAAGGCCCCGAGCTGTCCCCAGAGGAGAGGAGGGTCCTCGAACGGAAGCTGAAGAAGGAGCGCAAGAAGGAAGAGAGGAAGCGGCTGCGGGAGGCGAGTGCTGCTGCGGCCCAGACCCCAGCAGCCAAGCCCTCAGGCGCTGCGCTGGCCCTGGACTACCTCCGTGGGTAAGGCTGCGCACGCTCTGTGGAAGAGGGTATTGGTGCCACTTGGGAGCTCCCGTTATCCCCCTTGGTTTATGCAACGGCCTAACCTCTGTTGACCCCAGAAAGTGCCTTGGAAGGGGAAGTCAACATGAGAACTTCAGTAGCCTTATTCAAAAATCCTTTTACAGCCTGGCTTGATGGCACACACCTGTAATCCCAGTACTTCAGAGGCTGAGACAGGAGGATTGCAGAGGTTGATACAGGAGAGTCACAGGTTCAAGGTCAGCCTCAGCAACTTAGCAAAACCTTGCTTCAAAATAAAAAAGGCTGGGGTTAGCCAGGCATGGTGGCGCACATCTATAATCTCATACTTGGAAAGCTGATACAGGAGAATTACAGGTTTGAGGCCAGCCTCAGTAACTTGGCAAGACCCTTTGAGAAACCTGTTTCAAAATAAATAAAACAGGAAGATGGGCATTGTGGTGTATGCTTATAATCCCTGTACTTGGGAGGCTGAGACAAGCAGGTTGGAGACCAGCCTCAGCAATTTAGCAAGACCCTGTTTCAAAATAGAAAGGGCTAGGGTTTAGCTCAGAGATAGAGTGCCCTTGGCTTCAATCCCCAGTAATAAACAAAATAATTCCTGACCCAGGTCTCGTGGCACACACTTGTAATCCCAGTACTTGGGGGCTGAGACAGGAGGATCCAAGTTCGAGGCCAGCCTGCAACTTAGTGAGACCCTGTTTCAAATAAAGAATAAAAAATAGGTCTGGAGGTGTAGCTCAGAGATAGACTGCCCCTGGGTTCAATCCTTAGTACCAGAAGAAAAAAAAAAAAAGCCTCAACTCCGGAGATTCAGTACATTCACTTTATTTATTATTTATTTGGTTCTACAGATGGAATCCAGAGACATTCTCCTTTGATCTATACATCCAACTTTTATTTCTTTGTTTGTACATGCTAGGAATTAAATCCAGAGGCATTCTACCTCTGGGCTACACCCCCAGCCCTATTTTATTTATTTATTTATTTTTGCGGTACTGGGGATTGAACTCAGGGGCATTCTACCTCCAAGCTATACCCCCAAGCCCTATTTTTTATTCTTTATTTTGAAACTGAGTCTCACTAAGTTACGGAGTGCCTCACTAGGTAGCTGAGGCTGGCCGCGAACCCAGATCCTCTGGTCTCAGCCTCCCGAATGCTGGGATTACAAGCGTGTGCCACCACGCCCGGCTCCTATTTTATTTTTATTTCTGAAACAGGATCTCGTTAGGTTGATGATATTCTCACTACTTGCTCAAGCTGTTCTTGAACCTGCAATCCTCCTGTCTCAGCCTTCCAAATATGGGAATTACAGATGTACGCCACCCCACACTTGGCCTCCAACCTTTTTTCTTTTCTTTTTTTTTGTGGTATTAGGGATGATTGAACTCATGGGTATTCTACCTCTGCACTACACCCCCAGACCTATTTTTTTTTTTTCTGGTACTGGGGGTTGAACTCAGGGCATTCTACCTCCAAGTTACACTCCCAGCCCTATTTTATTTTATTTTTTTATTTTGAAACAGGGTCTCACTAGATTGATGAGTCTCACTACTTGTAAGGGTGTCCTAAAACCTGCAATCTTCCTATCTCAGCCTCCCAAATATTGGGATTACAAGTGTGTGCCACCACACCTAGCTCCCTTTTTCTTTTGAAACAGAGTCTTGCTAAGTTGCTAAAGCTGGCCTCAAATCTATGATCCTCCTACCTTAGCCTCCCAAGTACTGGGATTACAGGTATGTGCCACCATGCCTAGCCAGAATGTTCACTTTAGGTTGTAAATCACAGATGTGTAGAGCTGGAGGGAAACGATCCTAAGCCATTTTGCCCATATATCCTGTGACAGATATGGACAGCCCAAATTGGCTGCAGTGCCCCCAGGCAAAGTGCTATGTTGGCCTGACCAGGGCTCCCATCACGGTGCCGCCCTCAGCAAATTCAGCTCTTTGCCTCCTATAGGGACCATCCTCAAAGCCTCTGGGACAATGTGGCTGTAGTGTTTACCATGCATGCACAGCCTCTGGATTCTTTCATCTGCACCCTGTAATGTTTATTTCTGTTTCCCTAGATGGGCCCAAAAGCAGGAAAATTGGAAATTCCAGAAGACAAGGCAGACTTGGCTCCTGCTGCACATGTATGACCGCGACCAGGTCAGTAAACATCAGGGCGGGTGGGTCTCCCAAGTACAGGTTCTGTCCCCACACAAGGCTCCTGGGGACAGAAGCTGAAAGCCAGAAGGACTCTCCTGAAGGTCCCATGCAGGACCAGGACCCTTGCTCCCAGCCTCGAAAGCCCAGGCAAACACGTCCACCTGGCTGCCCCTGCCCGTGTGAGTGTCAGCATGCAGCACTTGCAGAGCACTTCTTTCCAGGGGCAAGATTTGGTTTCACAGGCTGAGATGGGATTTAGATTGTTTTGTGGTGCTAGAGATTGAACCTAGAGGCAGTCTACCTCTGAACTACACCCCCAACCCCTTTTAGTTTTTGTTTTGGAAACAGGATCTCTTTAGGTTGCTGAGAGTCTCACTAACTTGCTGAGGCTGGCCTTGAACTTTTGATCCTCCTGTCTCAACCTCCCAAGTACTGGGAATCCACCACACTCAGCTTTACCCATTCTCTTGTCCTAGCAGATTTCGTGTGTGTGTGTGTGTGTGTGTGTGTGTGTGTGTGTGTGTGTGTGTGTTACTTGGGATTGAACCCAGCACATTCTACCTCCAAGCGACACCCCTAGCTGTATTGTATTTTATTGTATTGTATTTTTGTGGTACTGGAGATTGAACCCAGGGGCATTTTACCTCCGAGTTACACCCCCAGTCCTATTTTTTATTCTTTTTTTTTTTTTGCAGTACTGGGGATTGAACTCAGGGGCATTCTACCTCCGAGCTATATACCCAGCCCTATTTTTTTTTTTTTCTTTATTTTGAAACAGGGTCTCACTAAGTTGCAGAGGGCCTCACTAGATAGCTGAGGCTGACCTGGAACCCGGATCCTCCGGTCTCAGCCTCCCAAATGCTGGGATTACAAGCATGCGACACCACACCTGGCTATTCTTTATTTATGAAACAGAGTCTCACTAAGTTCTAGAGAGCCTCACTAAGTAGCTGAGGATGGCTGTGAACCCAGATCCTCCAGTCTCAGCCTCCCAAGTACTGGGATTACAAGCATGTACCACCACGCCTGGCTTATTTTATTTTTATTTTGAAACAGGGTCTCACTAGGTTGCTGAGAGTCTCACTACTTGCTGAGGCTGTCCTCAAACCTACTATTTTCCTGTCTCAGCCTCCCAAGTACTGGGATTATAGACATGGGCCACCATGCCTGGCTTAGATTTTTCTCTTTAATCATGTCTTCTTGTTGCTGTTCCTCTCAAGAAGTCACAGTGGATACCAGCCTCTTAATGCAGGAGAGAGAACACCTGAGACTCGTGAAGGAAATAAATGGCCCAGGCAAAGAAGGGCAGTCCCTGCAGCCGGGCCCCCTCTTCTAGGTGCCTGGCCTCAAGTCCTTGACAGGGCAGGAATGGGCGTGGCTTCAGGGCCCAGTCCTGGTGGGAGAAACCCCTTGCACCTGTCTTTCCACTCTGCAGGGTCTCCACCCCAGTCCACCCTTCCCTGGCCCTCACTTTCCTCATCTCCCCTCCAGGTTCCCGACGAACACTTCTCCACCTTGCTGGCCTACTTAGAGGGGCTGAAGGGCCAGGCTCGTGAGCTGACGATCCAGAAGGCAGAAGCCCAGATGCAGGAGCTGGATGAGGCGGGCACAGAGGCCACCATGCAGGGGAAGGCCCAGCGCCTCCGGCAGGTGCTGCAACTGCTCTCCTAGGGGACACTGCGGCCTCTGGGAAGCCCTGGGCTCCTCCAGATGCACTGGCTCCCCTCCCAGCAGGCCCACCAAGAGCAAGTAGGGTCACCAGCGGACCGGCCAAGTGGAGCTGGGGGCTTCTGGACTCTAGGCCCACATCCTTCCCCGGGTACCTGGCCCTTGAGAGGACCCCCTCTTAACCCCCTCCTGGTCTTCTGTATCCAGGGGCTATTTTCATGGGTGACACAGGTTTTGATACTTTCAGAATGGAGTATGGTCTTCTTGGAACAACCCAGGGACACTAGTTCCAGCCCACAGAACCCTCAAGCCCAGATGTCTATTTTTCTAATAGGAATGTCTTAGTGGCCAGCGCTGGCCCTTCCTGTCCCCTGTGCCTCCTCAGTGTTGGGGTGCCCCAAGTTGGGCCCTGCACCTTCCCTCTGATGGCCCCTCGGGTGTGGGCCTGACTGCAGCAGCCTACCTCTCCTCTCCCCCTCTCAGGAGGGTTCAGGAGGTTTCAATAAAAACCAGCCGCCAGGCTGCGGCTCTCTGCACTGGCTTGCTCAGGGCTCTTAGTGGTTTTCCCAGCACAGGCATGCTTCAGGCCGCCACTCCATCCTTATTTTGTGTGTGTAGTACTGAGGATTGAACCCAGGAGTGTTTTACCTCCAAACTATACCCCCAGCCCTATTTTTTTTATTTTGAAACAGGATCTCACTAGGTTGTAGAGGGTTTCATCAAGTTGCTGAGGCTGGCCTCGAACCTGCAATCCTCCTGTCTTGGCCTCCCAAGTGCTGGGATTACAGGTGTATACTACCAGCTAGACTGCAACTCCATCTTTAGCTGAGGCCTCTCCTGGAGGGTAACTGAGCTCCATGTGTGACATTTTTCACAGTCAGCACTGACTGGCCACTTGCTCCCATGCAGTACTAGGGACTGAGTCATTCCACCTCCAAGCTACACTCCCAGTCTTTTTTTTATTCTTTATTTTGAAACAAGGTCTCACTAGGTTATGGAGGGTCCTCACTAAGTATTGAGGCTAGCCGAGAACCTGTGATCCTCCTGTTTCAGCCTCCCAAGTACTGGGATTACAAGCATGCACCACTACACCCAGCCTATTTGGGGGGTATTATAGTGACCTTCTCAGTCAGGACACAAGTACTCAGTACAAGATGGGACGTCTCTCCCTGACCCCTGCAGAACATGGGGCCCTACCTCTTAGCTTTGAGTGCTATAGGATGTGTTGTCAAAGCCAGGGTGGCTGTAGGGGAAGCTGCCAGTACGTGGGGTGGTCAAGACCCAAAGAGGGCTAAGGCCAAAGCCAGGCTACCCTCAGGAGGTCTCCAGGCCGGAAGGTGGCCCCCATGGTTCCCAGTCGCCTTGGAGAGTGAGAGCGTCTGTTGCCTTCTGCCTGGGCCACCTGCACAAAGCAGGATGTTCAGACTGCAGCTGCCATCCAGGAGGAAGTTTGGGGTTTGTTTGTTTGTTTGAGGGGAGTACTGGGAATTGAACCCAAGGGACATTCTACCTCCAAAGTACACCCCCAGCCCTATTAATTAATTTCTGTATTCGTGGCGGGGGGGTGTACTGGGGATTGAACCCAGGGGTATTCTACCTCCGAGCTACACCCCCAGCCCTATTTTATTCTTTATTTTGAAACAGGGTCTCCCTACATTGCAGAAAATCTAGCTTAAAGGCTGAGACTCACCTGGAACTTGGGGTCTCAGGCTCCCAAGTACTGGTATTATAAGCATGCACCACTACTACGAGGGCATTCTTTTTTTTTTTTTTTTCGGTACTGGGGATTGAACTCAGGGGTGTTCTACCTCCGAGCTATACCCCCAGTCCTATTTTTTATTCTTTATTTTGAAAACAGGGTCTCACTAAGTAGCTGAGGCTGGCCGCGAACCTGGATCCTCCAGTCTCAGCCTCCCAAATGCTGGAATTACAAGCATGTGACACCACGCCCGCCTCCCCAGCCCTAATTTTATTCTTTATTTTGAAACAAGGTCTCACTAAATTTCGGAGAGCCTCACTAAGTAGCTGAGGCTGACCTCGAACCCAGATCTTCCAGTCTCAGCCTCCCTAGTACTGGGATTACAAGCATGAGTGCATCACCTCGCCTGGCTCTTTTTCTTTTTTTTTTTTATTGGTACATTGTAATTATATGTTATAGTGAAAGTCCAAGCCAGGCATGGTGGCGCATGCTTGTAATCCCAGCATTTGGGAGGATCCGGGTTCGCGGCCAGCCTCAGCTACTTAGTGAGGCATCTGCAACTTAGTGAGACCCTGTTTCAAAATAAATAATTAAAAAAAAAATAGGTCTGGGGTGTAGCTCGGAGGTAGAATGTCCCTGGGTTCAATCCCCAGTACCAAAAAAAGGAAGTCCAAGTGATAGAAACATGCACTCACACATCACTTGGTGTATTTCCCTAGAAGGGCATTCTTAAACACATCTTCACACCCTTGACTCTGCCTTCCACAAAAGCTGGAGTCTAAGCTGAACATGACAAGCACACACCTGTCATCACAGTACTTAGGAAGCCAAGACAGGAGGATGGCAGATTCCAGGCCAGCGTCAGCAACTTAGTAGGACCCTGTTTCAAACTAAAAATAGAAAGGGCTGGGGGTCACCAGGCATGGTGGTCCACGCTTGTAATCCCAGTACTTGGGAGGCTGAGACCAGAGGATCCGGGTTCGCGGCCAGCCTCAGCTCTTTAGTGAGACTCCTGGCAACTTAGTGACATCCTGTTTCAAAATAAAGAATAAAAAACAGGACTGGAAAGCCGGGTGTGGTGGCTCATACTTGTAATCCCAGTACTTGAGAGGCTGAGACTGGAGGATCCCGGTTCGAGGCCAGCCTCAGCTACTTAGTGAGGCCTTCCACAACTTAGTGAGACCCTGTTTCAAAATAAAGAATAAAAAATAGGGCTAGGGTTGTAGCTTGGAGGTGAATGCCCCTGGGTTCCATCCCCAGTACTGCAAAAATAAATAAATAAAACTAAAGGAAAAAAAGGGGGGGGGCTGGGGGTGTAACTCAGAGGTAGAATGCCCCTGAGTTCAATCCCCAGTACCGCAAAAATAATAATAATAATAAATAATAAAAAGGGCCCGGCATGGTGGCACACACTTGTAATCCCAGTACTTGAGAAACTGAAACAAAATAATTGCAGGTTTGAGGAAAGCCTCAGCAAAAAGTGAAACTCTCAGCAACCTAGTAAGACCCTGTTTCAAAACAGACAAAAAAGTACTAGGGGTATAGCTCAGAGGTAGAATTCCCCTGGGTTCAAACTCCAGTACCACCAAAAAGAGGGAGGGCTAAGGGGTATAGCTTGGCATTAGAGCACCCCTGGGTTCAATCCCAGCACACACACACACACAGCCGTGATTTTAAGGAATTACCAATGAATCAAGAACCATAGCTCTGTTTCCTGGCAAGATAAAAGGGAAATGTGAGCCAGGCGTGGTGGCACACTCTTGTAATCCCAGCATTTGGGAGGCTGAGACAGGAGGATCCAGGTTCATGGCCAGCCTCAGCTACCTAGTGAGGCACTCCGCAACTTAGTGAGACCCTGTTTCAAAAAAAAGAACAAAAAATAGGGCTGGGAGTGTAGCTTGGAGGTAGAATGCCCCTGAGTTTAATCCCCAGTACCACAAAAAAAAAAGGGGAAATGTGATGGAGATCTCACTATCAGTGGAAAGATATTGGAGACCCATCCCATCACTTTAGCACAAGTGTTCCCCTGTCACCTGCTGGGGGAGGACTCTGTCCTTCCAAGACTTCCTGGTGAGTACCAAGCACTAGTCTCCACAGATGTCACCTGGAACCAAGCTCAGAGAACCAAGCAGCTCGTTGGGGACCCCGTGGTGCCACTCAGAGGTGGTGCTCTCTGATGAGACCCCAGGTGGCTGATGTGAAACCTTTGGAGTCTCAAGCTTGCCTGGATGACTTGGGTCTAGAAACCTCCTAGGAATAGCTGTCCTCTCCTGGGACATGATGCACGCCTGTGATTCCAGCACTTGGGAGGCTGAGGCAGGAGGATTGCAAGTTCAAGGTCAGCCTCAGCAGTTTAGCATGATTGTCTCTTGCTAAATTAAAAAAAAAAAAATTAAAAAGGCTGGGGGCCTAGCTCAGAAGTAGAACTCCTGGGTTCAATTCCCCACTACCACAGAGAAAATGGCTATTTCCCCCTTTCAACCCCTCAAACTGGAAACAACTGAAATGTCCATCGATGGGGAAGTGGACAAACTGAACGTCACTCAGCAAGGAAAGGACCGGACTGGATATGTGCCATAACGAGGACTCGTGTCTCGTGGTTGTGCTGTTTGCAAAGAGCCAGAAACAAGCGAGGACGTGTAGGTGGACTTCCCAGGAGCTGCAGCTGGCCCATGGTGACGGAGGCACTGGGGCTGGGCTCAGGGTGGCAGGAAGGGCTCAGTGGGGTGCCACGCTCCAGCTGAGGTGACCCCACAAATGTGTGCAAGTGTCAGAACCATCAGACCATACTTTTGCGTTTGTGTATGACACTGGGGATTGAACCCAGGGGTGTTCTACCCCCAGCCCTATTTTTTATTTTGAAACAGAATCCCTAGGTTAATGAGAGCCTATTGCTGAGCTGTCCTCGAATCTGGAATCCTCCTGTCTTGGCCTCCCTACTACAGGGATTACAAGCGTGCTTCACCATGCCCAGCTCAGACCATACGTTTTAAGTGCATATTAACTCCTCAATAAAGTTCATTATCAGAAGGTCACTAAGACACACCTACAGACAATGCCTGCAACTGAAATCCTCGTAGAAGGAGCAGTGACACCGTTTCCTCTGGGTGTTGGTCTTTATCAGTGTGTGAACATCATTTGAACAATAAGCAAAAAGCACCACTCAGCCGTATTTGCAGGGAGGGGCATGGCAGGGAGGCAGTCAGACATTGAACTTTCTGGGTGAGTGGCCCCTCCGCTCAGCAGACTGATGGGACCCTCACACGTGCCCAGCCTTTCAGGGAGACCGCGTCTGTCTCATTTCATGTAGGATCTATGTCTAAGAAACATGGTTCTGCCGGGTGTGGTGGCACATGCTTGTAATCCCAGCATTCGGGAGGCTGAGACCGGAGGATCCGGGTTCACGGCCAGCCTTCAGCTACCTAGTGAGGCACTCCGCAACTTAGTGAGACCCTGTTTCAAAATAAAAAGAATAAAAAATAGGGCTGGGGGGTGTAGCTCGAAGGTAGAACGCCCCTGAGTTCAATCCCCAGTACCAAAAAAAAAAAAAAAAAGAAACATGGTTCTTTTGGCCTTCCCCCTCCCCGTGAAAACTGAGTGTTCAGTCTGTTAAACCCACCTCAGGCACTTCCTGTCCCCATCCTCCAAGAGCGTTTCCTATTCCAAATCTTGTCTCCATTCTCCCAGCAATCCCTCTCGTCCCTCTAATGAGTCAAGCCAGGCACCTGCCTGCTGTCATCTGGCTCTGCATCAGTATGTCTGCAGTCCTGCACCCCAGACTCTCCTGCAGCCACTCCTGAGCCCAGGCGCCAGTGACATCTCAGTCTTGGTCTCCTTATCTGGTCATGGGGACCTGCTCATATTCCCCTCGTTTTTTGTAGGACTCACAGGTGATAAAGAGGACTGAAGCCTTAAGATGAATAGTAATTAAGGTTAGAATATGGGCAAGAAGCTGGGTGTGGTGCTACAGGCTTGTAATCCCAGTACTTAGGAGGCTGAAACAGGAGGATCACAGGTTTGTGGCTAACCTTAGCTACTTAGTGGGGCCCTCCACAACTTAGTGAGACCCTGCTTCAAAATAAAGAATAAAAAATAAGGCTGGGAGTGTAGCTCAGGTAGAATGCCCTTGGGTTCAATTCCTAGTTCCACAAAAAAAAAAAAAAAAAGAATGCTTGAGGCTTGAGATAGAGCTGCACCTCACCCTCCTTGAATCTTGGCCGTGTGGGTGGTGTGGGTGAGGGATCCGCCTACCTGCTTGCAAAGTGCACAAGCTGTGTTCCCAGGTGACAGCTAGAGGCTACTGTGTGCAGCGTGGCTCAGGACAGTGGCGGTGTGCAATAGCGGGCAGATCCTCAGAATCCAACAGATTATAGAATTGGGGCTGTTTCTGTTTTGAAGAAAAAGCCAGTTTGCACCTAGCTAGAGGTGATTTCGGCCAGGCTTCCATCAGCCCCCTAGGTGCTGTGGCAATGATTCCAGCTCTTTGGATGTCAACCTCTCCAGGCTGTCCCCTCGGTTTCTTTTTTTTTTTTTTTTTTTTTTTTTTTTTTTTTTTTTTTTTTTTTTTTTGTACTGGGGATTGAACCCAGAAGTGTTCTACCTCCAAGCTATACCCCCAACCCTTTTTATTTTATTTTGAACAGGGTCTCCCTGTACTTGGAAGGTTGAGACAAGAGGATTGAAGGTTTGAGGCCAGTCTCAGCAACTTAGAAAGACCCTCAGCAACTTAGTGAAGTCCTTTTTATTTTTACTTATTTATTTATTTTTCGGTACTGGGGATGGAACCTGGGAGCATTCTACCTCCGACCTACAGCCCCAGCCCTATTTTTTTTTTTTTTTTTTTTTTTGAGGTACTGGGGATTGAACTCAGAGGCATTCTACACCCGAGCTATACCCCTAGCCCTATTTTTTATTCTTTATTTTGAAACAGGGTCTCACTAAGTTTCGGAGTGCCCCACGAGGTAGCTGAGGCTGGCCGCAAACCCAGATCCTCCAGTCTCAGCCTCCCAAATGCTGGGATTACAAGCGTGCGCCACCATGCCTGGCTTTATTATTCTTTATTTCGAAACAGGGTCTCACTAAGTTTCGGAGTGCTTCACTAAGCAGCTGAGGCTGGTCTCGAACCCAGATCCTCCAGTCTCAGCCCCCCAAATGCTGGGATTACAAGCATGCGCCACCACACCCAGCTCATGAGGTCCTTTTTATTTAAAAAAGGGGGGGGGGCTGGGGGTGTGGCTAGGAGGTAGAATGTTCTGGGGTTACTTGGAAAGCTGAGACAAGAGAATCCCAGGTTCGTGGCCAGCCTCAGCAACTTGTGAGGCCCTTCACAACGTAGTGAGATCCTGTTTCAAAATAAAAAGAATAAGATAAGGCTGGGGTTATAGCTCGGAGGTAGAATGCTCCTGAGTTCAATTCCCAGTACCACATACACACACCATTAAAAAAAAAAAAAAAAAAACTGGTGGCGCACGCTTGTAATCCCAGCATTTGGGAAGCTGAGACTGGAGGATCCAGGTTCTCAGCCAGCCTCAGCTGCTTAGTGAGGCCCTCCGCAACTTAGTGAGACCCTGTTTCAAAATAAAGAATAAAAAAGTAGGGCTGGTGCTGTAGCTCAGAGGTAGAATGCCCCCAGGTTCCATCCCCAGTACTGCAAAAAAAAAAAAAAAAAAAAAAAAAAGTTCCTAGGTTCAATTCCCAGAACCAAAAAAGAAAAGAAACAGGGTCTTGCTAAGTTGCTGAGGCTGGCCTTGAACCTCCCCATCCCCAGCAGCCACTGGTATGACTGGGGACACCCCTGATCCCATTCTGGCCCCTGGAACTCTACAAAGCCTGCTGGTCCTGTGGTGGTTGTGGCCCATTTTGCCAATGGGTAAACTGAGGCATGGTGTGGGCAGGATCTATCTGTTCCAGGTCCACAGCACATTCGGGCAGACCATGGGGCCTCAGCTGGCCCCAGAGCACCTGCCTGAGAGGGACCGATGTATCTGGTGACATGGCAGAGGCGTCCCGGGCATGGCCTCCAGGGGTCAATGAGGTAGATTTGCAGGAGAACCTGCTGGAGCTGCAGGGCCTGATGCTGGGGACTCCTGGCCTGAGGCCTGTCTCTGGGGAAACATGACCCCAGACCCAGGTACCATCTGCTGTCTCTGCACCCCAAAACTGCAGGTGCTGAGGTAGGAGACACCTGGTAAAGAACTGAATGGGGTGGGGAGCACGCAGGGTTGGTGGGGCTTCTATGGGGAGCCTGAGTGTGGCTGAGGGCCACTGCTGACAGTCTCGGGGCCTGAGGGGCCTGAGGTGGGGGGTGAAGGAAGAAGCGCAGTAGAGGAGAGGGGCCCTGGCCACCCTGGGAGCAAGAGTGGAGGCACCCACAGTATTTGGGGTGTGGGAGCCTGGGAGGGAGCCCAGGGCCTCAGAAGGACAGAATCGGGTGGGTTGGGGCTGTTGGGCTGAGGTGGGGCCCCTGCCCCCCTGTGGTGCCCAGGTGAGGGTGTTGTTTCAGCCCCCACTGGACAGGGCAGCGCTATCCACAGTGGACGCTGTCTGAGTCGTGTAAGCTGTGCTACTGGGACATACAGCCTGTGTGGTGGCTGCAGACAGGTAGGCCCAGAGGGAGGCAGCCGGGCTGTCTGTCCATTGCTCCTCAGAGATGAGCTTCTGCCCCACCCCCTATTGGTGCCCACACTAGAGGCCAGGAGGACCTGGGCTGCAGGAAGGTGGCCTCTGGGAGCTTTTGGTGGGAGGCCCTAGGGCCGGGGCACCGCACGCAGGGCTTGGGCCCTTGGCCGCATGGTGAAGGCTGGGACGGGCGTGGTGTCCAGGGCTTCGGGGCTGACACCGGTTGGGGGCAGCAGGCAGTACCGCTGGAGGAGACCAGCAAACAGCAGGAAGAGCTCCGTCCTGGCCAAGCTCTCACCGACACAGACTCGGCGGCCTGAGAGGGAAACTGAGTCACCAGGTGGGGCAGTAGGCCTGCTCCTGGAGGGGATGCCCCCATGGAGAGGCAGGGTTGTGGGGGAGTGCCAGGCATCCAGGGCTGGAGCACCCCAGACCCTCTGGCCTCCGTGGTACCTGCAGAGAAAGGCAGGAAGGCGGCCCGCTTCACGAAGCGCCCATCTGCATCCAGGAAGTGGCCCGGGTTGAACTGGCCTGGGGTCTCCCACTGCGTCTTGTCCAGAAGGACCGAAGTAAGCAAGGGGATCACAGGTGTGCCCTATGGGGGCCGAGAGGGGTTCCCAGGAGCAGGAGATTGGTCAGGGGGCCTCGGGAGGTTTCTGAGAGAATGAGGCTCCTGCTACCCCCACTTCACCTGGTGTTGGCCCCTCCCAGAGGTGAAGCACTGGTACCCAGGGAGCCCACCTGAGCCCCCGGACACAGAGAGGGACCCTCAGGAAACAGGGCAGAATCCCAGGACACACAGAGAGGGACCCCAGGACATAGGGAAGGACCCCAGGACATAGGGAACCCCAGGACCAGGTAGAGACCCCCAGGACACAGGGAGGGACCCCAGGACATAGGGAGGGACCCCAGGACCAGGTAGAGACCCCCAGGACACAGGGAGGATCCCCAAGACATAGGGAGGGACCCCAGGACATAGGGAAGGACCCCAATACACAGGGAGGGATCCTGGCCCCTGGGCTCTAATGCCACAGGTGCTGTGAGGCTGGGGCTTCTAACCAACCCACTTCCCTGCTTCCAGTGGGGATCCCCGGGCCCCCAAACAGGGTCCCATCTGGCCCACCCTGAGGGAGAGGAAAGGAGCGACTGAGGCCCAGCTGGGCCCCCACCTTGGGGAGCAGGTAGCCGCCCAGCAGGGTGTCAGCCGCCGTGCAGCGGGGCACGTGGGGCAGGAGCGTGATGTACCGCTGGACCTCGTGCAGCACCGCGTTGGTGTAAGGGAGTACCCGCTGGTCCTCGGGCCGGGGCAGCCGCCCGGAGCCCAGTACCCGGTCCAGCTCCTCCTGCACGCAGCCTGTGCCGGGGGGTGGGGACCCTGTCAGTAGAGGACACCATCACCTTCCCCTAGGGGGGTCCCAGCCACTGAGGGGGAGAGGCTACCCAGGCAAGTGCTGGGCCTCACCCTGCACGGCCGGATGCCTGGCCATCAGGAGGATGGCCCACTGCAGAGTGGCCGAGGTGGTCTCTGTGCCAGCCATGAGCATGTCCAGCAGGCAGGCCACCATGTTGGCCTCCGCAAACAGGCCCTCATGGTCAGCACCCTGTGAAGCAGGTGGGTGGGGCTCAGCAGGAGGGTCTGGGGTCCAGCCCCATGTACCCAGCCCAGCCCTGAGCCCAGGATAAGAGTAGAAGACAGGTTGAGGGGGAAGGACAGAAAGGCGTGGTGGCGCATGCTTGTAATCCCCGTACTTGGGAGGCTGAGACAAGAGGATCACAGGTTCAAGGACTGCCTCAGCAAGTAGTGAAACTCTCATCAACCTAGTGAGACCTTGTTTCAAAATAAGAAATAAAATCTGGCTCGAAGGTAGAATCCCTCCAGATTCAATGCCCAGTACCACACAAAAAAAAAGAAAAGAAAAAAAGAAAGCTGCCTTCTGTTGATCACCCACCCTGTCAGGCATTTTGTGTGTGTGCGTAGTACTGGGGATTAAACCCAGGGCATTCTACCTCTGAGCTATATAACCCCAGCTATATTTTGTTCTTTTTTATTTTATTTATTTTGGGTACTGGGGATTGAACCCAGGGTCATTCATTCTACCTCTGAGCTACACCTCCAACCCTTTTTATTTTTTTATTTGGAAACAGGGTCTCACTCAGTCACTAAGGCTGGTCTTAAACCTGTGATCCTCCTGTCTCAGCCTCCCAAGTACTGGGATTATAAGCATGTGCCACTGCACCTGGCTTCAAGTCAGGCATTTCAAAGGCCCTGCTTCACAAATGAGGAGAAGGAGGCTCTGAGAGGCCCAGCAAGGAGGTGAGGGAGTTCATGCAGAGCCAACATGAACCCCTCCCCAGACCCCTCCCCTGGGGCCTTCACTCCCCCCCCCCACAGGCCTCTAAGGAGGAACTTGGTCTTGCTCACACCTGGCCATGCTGAATCAGGGCTTCCATGTAGCTCTGCACAGGGTCGCCCCTGGGTGTGGGGGGCCCCTGGGCCTGCAGGAGAGTTCTCAGGATGGCGCGTACCTCCTCGATCTTTTGCAGGACAGGCCGGTGCAGCTGGAGCAGGGCCCCCAGCCAGGGATAGATGTTGAATAGCTGGAGGCACAAGGCAGGATGGTGGGTGGGGGGAAGGCACAGCCTAAAGGCCCCCCAAGAAGAAGCGGTCCATCCATCAGCAGGTGTGTTCACATCTGGGGCCTCTGTCCCAGGCTCTGGGTGAATGTGCTAGGGAGAGTGCTGCCCATGGCCACAAGAGGGCGCCAGACCCTGCTTTCTGGGGGCCCATCACCATCCTGGGGTCCAGGTAAGAGCTGGTTTTTGTTATTTATTCTCATTCTACTCTACTCTCTGCTTTCTCCCTCTCTCCCAGGAATTGAACCCAGGAGCATGCTACCTCTGAGCTATATTCCCAGCCCTTTTTATACTTTTTAATTTTGAAAGTCTCGCTAAAGCCGGGCGTGGTGGCGCACGCTTGTAATCCCAGCATTCGGGAGGCTGAGACTGGAGGATCCGGGTTCGCGGCCAGCCTCAGCTACCTAGTGAGGCACTCCACAACTTAGTAAGACTCGGTTTCAAAATAAAGAATAAAAAATAGGGCTGGGGGTATAGCTTGGAGGTAGAATGCCTCTGAGTTCAATCCCCAGTACCACAAAAAAAAAAAAAAAAAAAAAAAGAAAGTCTCGCTCAGTTGCTCAGGCTGGCCTCAAACCTGCTATCCTCCTGTCTAACCTCCTTGGGTCTGGGATTCCAGGGGTGTGCCACCACGCCCAGCTGGTAGGAGCTGTTTGACAGTAACACCTAGATGGCTTTGCAAATGTCCCAACAGGCTTCCTATAATTGTGCCTTCCTTCTGTCTGCTAAAATGAGAAGGATGGAGGAGGGGATGGCATCCACCCCCAAGCCATGCGATGGGACATGCAGCCTCAGATGCCGCACCCAGCAGTGGGAGCTGCAGCCAGGTGGTTGTCTGAGGACCCAGGGTGCTCAGTGAATGCCAGCTGCCATCTGGCTGCCCCGGGGACACTGGCCTCCCCAGGAGACCAGCAACCAGGGGTGGAAAATTGTCCATGGCACTCCGAGGCGATGGGGTGGCACAGGCGAGGGAGGTCATGGAATACCCGATGCCGGGGGCTGCCCAAGGGGCACACGGAGCCATGTAGTTGGGCGGTCAGCCTGGAGCCCCTCGAAACCCCCCCCCCTTGCCCCCACAGGCCTCTGGAAAAGGAAAAAAGGAAAGCAGGGTGGCTTCACTGTGACTAGGACTGGTGCCAGGACATCAGGGTGACAAAGGATGCCTGAACTGAGTTCCGCTATGAACCCCGGCTGCAGCACACCTAGTGTCTAGGCTTCAGTGAACTTAGGCGTGGCAAAGGCCTGAGCCACAGTGGTGTGCGCTTGTAATCCCAGGGTGTGACAGGCCAAGGCAGGAAGATGAGAAGTTTGAGGTCAGCCTCAGCAATTTAGTGAAACCCTGCTTCAAAACAAAAAATAAAAGCCGGGTGTGGTGGCACACGCTTGTAATCTCAGCATTTGGGAGGCTGAGACCAGAGGATCTGGGTTCACGGCCAGCCTCAGCTACCTAGTGAGGCCCTCCACAACTTAGTGAGACCCTGTTTCCAAATAAAGAATAAAAAATAGGGCTGGGGGTGCAGCTCGGAGGTCGAATGCCCCTGAGTTCAGTCCCCAGTACCACAAAAAAAAAAAAAAAAATAGCCACGGGTGGTGGCACATGCTTGTAATCCCAGTACTTGGGAGGCTGAGACAGGAGGATCGAAGGTTTGCAACCAGCCTCAGCAATTTGTGAGGCCCTCTGCAACTTAGTGAGAGACCCTGTTTCAAAATAAGGAATAAGCTGGGTGTGGTGGCGCACGCCTGTAATCCCAGTACTTGGGAGGCTGAGACAGGAGGATCGAAGGTTGGAGGACAGCCGTAGCAAGCAGTGAGACTCTCTTCAACCTAGCAAGACCCTGTCTCCAAATAAGAAATAAAAAATTGGGCTGGGGGTGTGTGGCTCAAAGGTAGAATGCCTCTGGGTTCAATCCCCAGTGCCACACACAAAGTAAATAAATAAATAAGTGTATATATGGAATAAAATAGGGCTGGGGGAAGCCGGGCGTGGTGGCGCATGCTTGTAATCCCAGCATTCGGGAGGCTGAGACCGGAGGATCCGGGTTCGAGGCCAGCCTCAGCTACCTAGTGAGGCACTCTACAACTTAGCGAGACCCGGTTTCAAAATAAAGAATAAAAAAATAGGTCTGGGGGTGCAGCTCGGAGGTAGAATGCCCCTGAGTTCAATCCCCAGTGCCGCAAAAAAAAAAAAAAAAAAAAAAAAAAAATAGGGCTGGGGGTGTAGCTTGGGGATAGAATGCCCCTGGGTTCAATCCACAGTACTACAAAAAGAGAAAAAAGAAAAGGCAATGGCCAGAAGTATAAAATCTGAAGACTTTGGAAAAAATGAAACCCAGCCCCAGAGGTCCTGAACATCGGGATAGATTTTTTCAACTTCTGTGACATGTGAAGGCCTGGGCTGGAAGGGGCTTGAAGACGTGGGTCCCCACTGTCATGGGGAAGGGATGCCTAGCCCACCCCTGGCCTTTGAGCAGCTGATCCGTCACTGATGGGAGAGCGGGGGAGTAGAGATCTCTGTTCCAGACCTCCTATTTGCCAGAGAGCACAGAGGCTGGCCTGAAACAGAGGTGCTTCCTCGGCCCTTCATGGAGTCCAGCCCCCTTCCCCAGGCCAGGGTGGCAAGGCCGGTGGCTGGTGGGGGCTGGGAGGTGGTGCTGGATGTCCCCCAGTCTAGCCTTCCTTGGGGTCCAGAGCCAGAGCCCCAACTCAGCTCGAGGGGGGCTTAGCTCCCACAGGACAGTGACCTCTCACCTGCAGGCTGGGTGACCCCAACAGGGTCATGACCTCGTCGATGAGACCCAGCAGGGACACAAAGATGGGGTCCTGGTAGTCGAACCTCTGGCCGAAGAGGAGTGTGAAGGTGGTGTTCGAGGGAGCCCAGCCCAGCAGGGCCAGGGGAAAGGGCCGACCTGTGGGGGAGACGGGCGGGTCTCAGGAGGGTGGGGAGCCCGAGGAGGGGCGTCCCGGCCCCTGCTCACCTCCATAGTGGTCCAACTGCCCTGTGAGGCACACCAGTTCCTGCAGCACCTTGTCTGCCACGCGGTCCTGCCCCACGCCCAGGCTGTGCAGCGTGCGCACTGTGAACTGGCGGGCGGCCCTCCAGGGCGCCCCCGATGAGAAGAAGATGCCTGTGGACAGACAGAGAGGCAGGCACCGTGAGCCTCACCCCACCCTGCAGCTCGGGCACAGAGCAGGGGCCTGGCTCGGGCCTCACTCCCAGCCTCCTGTTCTCCAGGGGTTGGCTTGGTCAGCTGGCTCCCTCTTGGATTATTATTATTATTATTATTATTATTATTATTATTATTAGGTATTGGGGATTGAACCCAGGGGCATCCTGCCTCTGAGCTACACCCCCTGCCTTTTTATTTTCTTTCTTTTGGCACTAGAGATTGAACTAAAGCTCAGAGGCATTCTACCTCTGAGCTATACCACAGCCCTTTTTATTTTGAAACAGTCTTGCTAAGTTGCTGAGGGTCTTGCTAAATTGCCGGGGCTGGCCTCCAATCTGTGATCCTCCTGCTTCAGCCTCCCAAGTACTGGGATTATAGGCATGTGTTACCGTACCTACTCTCCCTTGAATGGAAAGCCCCTGGGGTGCCTGGCTAGCATCAGGTGCCCTGTTCCTCCAGCACCAGTCTAAAGGCCAGGCCCATTTCCCCCCACAGAGGACCCTGCCGCACACCTACCCCCGCCTTGCTGGATGAGCTGAAAGATGGGAATAGGAGGCCGGTCAGCCATCTCCGGCCCGGTGCCCACCAGGGCCTCCTTCACCGCCTCGTAGCCCGTCAGCACCACTGTCTTCTGGCATCCCAGGTGGATAGTGAACACTGGCCCGTAGCGTTCTGAGAGCTGGCGGGAATGGCAGGGCTCAGCCAGTGGCCTGCGCCCACCAGGTCCTGGGGGCCCACTGGAGCTGAACCCTGCTGGGCAGGGGGTGTCGGGAGAGCACGGTAGTGGGGGCAGCACCAGCAGAGGCCTGGAAGCCAGGAAGCCGCCGGAGGGTGCTGGGCTGTTTCTAGGAACCGCAGGGCCCCTCCCAACCTCCTGGGGGTGCCATTTGGTGCTGGGTATGGCTGTCATGGTTTTTCTTTTCAGCAGACACTCCCAAGGGCTCTGGAGCCCAGGGCTGGGCAGCAGAGGGCACGCTCAGGAGGCCCAGGGCTGCATCCACCTCAGGCCTCACTCCATCAGCAGCAGCCCCCACCCCCAAACCTGCAGCAAAGGACAGACAGACAGAAGCACTGCCAGGCCCTGACTGGCCAGTTCTGACTGTGACCTTCCTGGGCCGAGCAAGGTCAGCGAACATCAGGGTGCCGCAGATCCTTGCCTGCCGTCCCTTGTCCTGTGGCACCCCTGCCCGGATAGTCTTCTCCCCGTTTCTTTCTCTCTTCTTCTTTTTTTGGGTGTACTAGGGATCGAACCCAGGGGCATTCTATCTTTGAGCTACACCCTCAAACCCCCCTTTAAAATTATTTTAATTTTGAAACAGGGTCTCACAAAGCTGCTAAGGGCCTCGATAAGTTGCTGAGGCGGCCTCCCCAGTACTGGGATCACGGGCGTGCGCCACCACGCCCAGCAGTTCTCCCCCTTTTTGTTGTTGCTTTTGTTTTTTTGGTGGTACTGGGGATGGAACCCAGGGGCATTATATCTCCAAGTTATACCCCCAGATCTATTTTATTCTTTTATTTGAAATCAGGGTCTCTCACTAAGTTGCAGAGGGCCTCACTCAGTTGCTGAGGCTGGTCTTGAACCTGCGATCCTCCTGTCTCTGCCTCCCAAGTACTGGGATTACAAGCGTGTGCTACCACACCCGGCTAGTTCTCACACACACACAAACACACACACATGGCAGAGCTGGGCCTGCACTCCCACCCAGCACCAGGCTAGGGGCTGTGTCCCTGAACCTGTGGTTGTCACGTTTTAGGGAAGGTGGGGCGAGACTGGCCCGGGGGAAGCCACTGAGCAGCCACACCCCTTGGGTGCAGAAGGCCTGGGAGCTGCAGGGGGCTGCTTGGGGGTGGGGTGGGGCCGGGTGCTGAGCTGGGGAGCCTTCGCAAGGCAGGAGGTCGTGGACTCTGCACCTCCCCTGAGCCAGCCCACCTTCCACGTGGGCTGAGAACTTCCATCTCCAGCCCAGCAGGGGGAGCCACACCCAGCAAGCAGCCTCCAGCCCAGGGAGCCTCTGTGCAAACTCCAGGTTCCTTTCCCTTCCTTCCTTCCTTTCTTTTTTGCAGTACTTGGGATTGAACCCAGGGGCATTCTACCTCTGAGCTACACCCTCAGCCCTATTTTTAATTCTTTATTTTGAAACAGGGTCTCACTACGTTGTGGATGGCCTCACTAAGTAGCTGAGGCTGGCCGCAAACCCAGATCCTCCAGTCTCAGCCTCCCAAGTACTGGGATTACAAGTGTGTGCCACCACGCCTGGCGGTTCCTTTCATTTCTGCACCACTTCCAGAAACACCTGTTCTCTTCCCCTTCCCTGTCCCAACATGGCCGTCCTGTAGATGCCCCCCAAGCACTGCCTTCTCCGGGGAGTACTCCCTGCCTGCCCCTCCTTGACCTGCTGACCCCAGTCAACACTCCCAGGACTACCTCTTACTCTGTGCCTCAGCTTCCCGGTGCAATGGGTGTCTTTCTCTTTCTCTTCCCAGGGACAAGGTGGGCACCCAGCGGAAATGGACCAGGTGAACTGGGCTTGGCTGTCTTTTCTTTTTCTTTTTGGTACTGAGATTGAACCTAGGACCATTCTACTTCCAAGCTACACCTTCAGCCCTTTTCATTTATTATTTTGAAACAGGGTCTCCCTAAGTTGCTGAGGCTGTCTTCGAACCTGCAATCCTCCTGTCTCGGCCTTCCAAGTACAGGCGTGTGCTACCACGCCTGGCTTGGGCTTGGCTTTCTTAGAGACAGGGCCTGGAACGTGGCCTCTGTCCAGGCCCTGGGAGCTGAGCATGGGCTGTCTGGGTCCTACCTCCATCAGCGACCGGTCCTGTTGTGAAATACTCAGCAAGTGCAGGTTCCCCACCAGCGGCAGCGGGCAAGGCCCAGGGGGCCATCGTGGGGCTGGGGAGAGGTGCTGGGCAGAGCCTCGGAGCAGCCCCCAGAGGCCCAGGAGCCCCAGGAGCCCCAGGAGCCCCAGGATCAACAGAGCCATGAACACAGCAGGCGGCAGGCCCCAGCTCCCCCTGGGCCCCATCGCCCTGTGCCTTATAGCTTCTCTCCCGGAGGGCGTGCCAGCACCCCACCCGCCCCACTACCCCGAGAATGTGGAACGAGCAGTTTGCAGGGGACAGCCCCAGCGGGTGGCTTAAAGCTACAGGCTGTGTGGAATGCAGGGTCGATGGCAGGGCCCAGGAGTGAGGGGCTGAGGGAGTTGGAGCCCAGGAGGTCCTGGGGTCTGTCTGGGGTCAGGCATCCAGAACATCTGCATCCCCTTGGTTTGCCCAAGGACGCAGCACATCGGCTGTTCTGTCCTCAATTCTAGGGCCCGCCTGTCTGCCGTGGTCTTCCCATCAGAACGGGGTTCACAGGCCTTTGGGGCTAGGGCCCTGGCTCTGAGGGGAGGGAACTCCCCAGCTCTGAATGTTTTTCAGCAGGGCCTCGTGGGGGGCAGGTTCAAGGGCCTCTTTTTGTTGTTGTCGTGGAACTGGGGCTTGAACCCAGGGGTATTCTACCACTGAGCTACAACCTAAGTTCCATTTGTTTATTCATTTATTTATGGTACTGAGGATTGGACCCAGGAACACTCTACCACTGAGCTACACTCCCAGCCCTGTATTATTTTATTTAGAAACAGGGACTCGAAAGCTGGGCATGGTGGTGCACACTTATAATCCCAGTACTTAGGAGGCTGAGATAGGAGGATTGCTGGTTCACTGCCAGCCTCAGCAACTTAATGAGGCCCTCCATAACTTAGTGAAACCTTGTTCCAAAATAAAAAATAAAATAGGGCTGGAGGTATATCTTGGAGGCAGAATACCCCTGGGTTCAATCCCCAGTACCACAAAAAAAGAAAAAAAAAAAGGTAAGAAAGAGAAAAAAGAAGGAAAGAAACAGGGGCTCACTAAATTGCTCAGGGTCTTGTGGACTTGCTGATCCTCCTGTTTCAACCTCCCAAGTACTGGGATTACAGAGGTGAGCCACCGTACCTGGCTCCAAGGACCTCTTCTGAACTCGGTATCTGTCTCCAATCAGGTCCAGAGGAACAGTCAACAGCCCAGGAGGCCCTGCTGAAAGACACTCAGAGCTGGGGGACATGGAATGGAGTTCCCTCCCCTCAGAGCCAGGGACTGCCCACGAAGGGCTTCAACCCTTTCAGAGCCTGCCAGCCTCATATCCCCTCCATACCTCCTATGGCAAGCACACAGTAGCTCCCTGCTCCTGTGTGTGGGGTGGGTGTGTGCGTGAGTGTGTGTTACCAGGGATTAAGCAGCCCTGGGGCTTTTTTTTTTTTTTTTTTTTTCCTTTGTGGTACTGGGGATTGAACCCAGAGGCCTTCTACCTTCGAGCTACACCCCCAGCCCAATTTTATTTCTTATTTGGAAACAGTGTCTTACTAGGTTGATGAGTCTCACTACTTGCTGAGGCTGTCCTCGAACCTCCAATCCTCCTATCTCAGCCTCTCAAGTACTGCGATTATGAGTGTGTGCCACCATGCCCAGCTTCCCTGGGGCATTCTATCTCTCAGCTACACCCCAAGCCCAAACAGGAACTCACTAGGTTGCTGAAGAGATTCACTAGATTGCTGAGGCTAACCCTGAACCTGAGATCCTTCTGTCTTAGCCTCCCAAGTACTGGGATTACAGGTATGTGCCAGCATACCCAGCTCTTTGTGGCTTTTGAGGGCTGCCACCAAGGGCAAGGAGTACAGCTGCCTGAGCGAATACAGGGTAGAGAGGGGGTGCAGGCCACCCAGGGGGGTCCACCCTCAGGCATCCGCCCAGGCAGGAGTAGGCCCACTCTGTGGCAGGTGGCCAGGTTTACAGCCCTGTCTGTCTGTGCCCCAATCCTGTCTGCTAAACCCTGGTGGCCCTGGGGGAGGAGGTGCTGCTTTGGGACAGAGCTGTGAGGGGCTGGTGGCTGTTGGCACTGGAAGTGGCTGGACCTGCTTCATGCCACCTGCCCTGACACGAGGCTGTCACCACCAGCAGGGCCCCCCGCTACGGGGCTTGTCTCCTGGAGTGTTGTGCACGCCCTACACAAACTGCAGAGCCCGCGGAGCCTGAGGCCTGCCCCTCCCAGGTCTTATCCCCTAGATCCTTGTGAAAGCCCAGCCCCAGCCTTGCTCGCACCTCCTGTGACGGGGCGCTTACCACCTCCACGTCTTGTACAAAGTGGGGCTGGGCTGGGACAGCTGCAGAGGGGAGCACGTCCCTCCCACCCTCTGGGTGTCTGGGTCATTCTGCTGAGTGCCAAGTGTCCGGTACTAAGGCTACCACTCGGTGTCCAGACCAGGTGAGGGACAGCCTGTGAGGGAAATCCAACTAATTCAGGAAGCATTTAGTGAGGGCTCACGTGTCCCAGCTTCTACCAAGAGCTAGGGATACAGTACTTGGTGGCACGAGAACCCAAAAAGACCTGGCCCTCACAGCCCCAAGGGCAAGGCTGGCGTGACAATTTGCTGCCAAAAGTGCTTCTGGGGACACCAGGAAAGTGAGAAGGCCACGGGGCACTTTCTAGAGGATGTAGAGTCTCCTGTGCAGCTGGTGAGTTATCCTGCTCACAGAGCACAGGTGCAGTGCCCTGGGGGGGAGTGGACCTGAGGAGAGCTGGGCAGGCCCAGAGCGGCTGGGGAAGGGGGCACGGGGAGTTCAGGCCTGGGATCTGGGACTCCTCCAGAAGCACGGTAACTCCAAAATTTGGGTACGGGGGCTTGAACCCAGGGGCGTTCTACCTCTGAGCTATACCCCCAGCCCTTTTTGTTTTTGAAACAGGCTCTTGCTAAGTTGCTGAGAGTCTTGCTACGTTGCTATGGTTGTCCTCAAACCTGCGATCCTCCTGTGCCAGCTTCCCAAGTACTGGCATTACAGGCGTGCACCACCATAGTCGAGACAACAAAAGTGTCTTTGTGAAAAGCAGCCCTTTCCCTATCAGGCAACCTGCTCCTGCATCCTTCCAGAGATATACACTTGCACAAGTTTTCTACAGGCCTTTTTTTTTTTTTTTAACAGCTTTATTAATGTACAATGAGTCATTTGTTTAAAGCATGCGATCTGAGCAACACACGTCCACCCATGAAACCATCACCACTATCAAGACAGGACTCATCCCATCAGCCCAAAGCCCCCTTGAGCCTGCACGTCCCCTTCCTCCCTCTGTGCATTGCTGCTTGTCCTCTTTTATTTTTAATGTGCTTATGTACCCAGATCTAGACAGGGGCCTCCTCTGACAGCTGCCTAGTCTGGGGCATGGCGGGGCGTGAGTGTTTACAATATCTCCAATCTTAAGCTATCACAGAACATCCTGCTAGAAATATGCACGCTAATTCTCTGTGCACTGCCTAGCAAGATAAGCTGCAAATTCCTAGCAATAGCATTGCTGAGCCAAGGGGCTATTACTCTTTGAATTCCAATGATCATTCCCCATGACCTGCAAAGATGTGGCACCTTCTCTCTCTCTCTCTCTCTCTCTCTCTCTCTCTCTCTCTCTCTCTCTCTCTCTCTTTCCCTCCCTCCCTCCCTCTCTCTCTTTCTTTCTTTTCTTGTGGTACTGGGGATTGAACCCAGGGGCATTCTACCTCCAAGCTACACCTCTAGGCCTATTTTATTTTTATTTTGAAACAGGGTCTCACTAAGGTGCAGAGGATCTCACCAAGTAGCTGAGGCTGGCCGCCAACCAGCAATCCTCCTGTCTCAGCCTCCCAAGTACTGGGATTACAAGGGTGCACTACCACGCCTGGCACTACTGTCTCCATTCTGATCAGCCAGCCTGGGGACCGTTCTGATCAGACTTGATTGACCAGGCCCTGGGGTCAGTTGCCCAGCCCTGAACACCCCTGTGGCCAGGCTGAATGCAGCGCTCTGATTGGCTGGCTGAGGTTGCACCTGGCCCTGACAACAAATGTGGATGTTGGTGGGTTTACGTCTGGAGTCTGGGCTCCAAACCCATTCCATCCATTCCATTCCCTCCTCTTGCTGGTCATGGTGGGTGACAGCATCCAAAGATGACTAGATAGGTGCTCCCAACCACACACGCTTTGTATGATATGACTCTGCCCTTCTCTTATTGAGAGAAAGGGACTGTGTTCCCTGTCCTTGAATCTGCGGGGTAAGGGGTAGCACTTGTGGCCATGGTGGAGGCAGTACTGTGGGACTGTGTGTGTGTGTGTGTGTGTGTGTGTGTGTGTGTCTGTGTGTGTGTGTGGCACTGGGGATTAAACCCGGAGGCGTTCTACGTCTAAGTCGTGGAGGACCTCACTAAGTAGCTGAGGCTGGCCACAAACCTGTGATCCTCCTTTTGTCAGCCTCCCAAGTACTGGGATTACAAGCGTGCGCTACCAAGCCCCTCTATACTGTGGAACGTCCGAGGCTAGATTACTAAAAGGGGCACAGCTTCTACCTGGTTCTCTGAGCCCACTGCTCTCAGGCTCCCGCCTCCATGCTAGGAGGAAGTCCAAGCAGCTAGCAAGAGGCCCAGGTGGAGGGAAGCTGAGGCCCACACAAGCATGGCCACGCTCCTATCCAACAGCTTCTGCCAGCTTGCCAGTCACGTGAGTGTGCCAACTAAAATAGATAATCTCAACTGATGCCACGGCGAGCTGCCTCCATCAATGCCTGTCCAGACTGCAAATTCATGACCAAAGTGAAAAAGTGAAAGATTACTGTGTTACACCACTAAGTTAGGGGGTGATTTGTCACAAAGCAATAGATAACACACACACACTAGCTCTGTACTCTTTTTTTTGACAGAGACTGGGGATTGAACCCAGGGTCTCAAGCATGTTAGGCAAGTTCTCCTGCCATCAAGCTACATCCCCAGACTTTTGGCAGGGGGAGGGGGGGAGGAAGTACTGGGGTTTGAACCCAGGGGAATTCTACCTCTGAGCTATACTGCAAGCCCTTTTAATTTTTGGTTTTTAAACAGGGTTTTAGCCAGGCATAGTGGCACATACTTGTAATTCCAGTACTTGGGTTACTGAAACAGGAGGATCGCCGGTTCAAATCCAGCCTCAGTAATTTGGCAAGACCCTTGGCAACTTAGCAAGACCCTGTTTCAACACAATAAAAAATAAAAAGGGCTGAAGGGTGTAGCTTGGGGGTAGAATGCCCCTGGGTTCCATCCCTAGTGCCACAAAATAAAACAAAACAGGTCTTGTTAGGTTTCTGAGAGTCTCACTAAATTCTGAGACTGGTCTCAAATCTGTTATCTTCCTGTCTCAGCTTTCCTACTACTGGGATTTTAGGCATGCACCACCATACCTCCCATACCAGACCTTTTAAAATTTCATTTTACCAAAGCCGGGCGTGGTGGCGCACGCTTGTAATCCCAGCATTCGGGAGGCTGAGACCGGAGGATCTGGGTTCGAGGCCAGCCTCAGCTACCTAGTGAGGCACTCTGCAACTTAGTGAGACTCGGTTTTTTTTTTTTTTTTTTTTTTTAATTTTTTATTTCTTTTTTTAGTTTTTTAGCATGGAATTTTATACATTTCTTGGGTACAACAGGGTTAATTACACATTTTTGTTGGGTACAAACTAGTACAGGTAAAGACATCCATGCACATATTCGGTTTTAAAATAAAGAATAAAAAATAGGGCTGGGGGTGTAGCTCAGAGGTAGAATGCCCCTGAGTTCAATCCTCAGTACCGCAAAAAAAAAAAAAAAAAAAAAAAAAAAAAAAAAAAAAAAAAAAA